>CAXIWS010000250.1:0-84395 GCA_964036195.1 Sphaerolaimus hirsutus
GCGCCCCAGACAGAAAACTTTATGGCTTGCTTAGGAAACCACTCGCTACGCTACCAGTTGTCAGATATTTTACGTTTTTACTAATTTTACTACTTTCCGTTTTTACCACAAAAATACGCCACTCGTCGAGTTTTGCCGCGGCGGAGAATTGCAAATTCCGGTCCCTTTGCGCTTCCACTTGCGTGCTTAATTAAATAAATAATTGGTTTTTATGGTACGGGGATGTTCACACGCAAATCAGGAACGGCGCCAGTACCCCTTGGGGTCCTGACAGTTCCTGAGGACGGACACGGCAACTTACCACTCCCTTTCGTAACTGCTGCCAGCGGTTTTACTTCGATTAATTGTTAAAAAGCCGTAATTAATGCAAAGCCGAAATTAATAAAATTCAAATTAAAATCCAAGCAGTTAGTATGCTTCAGGGGGACCAAGTTGGGTTCACGGGAAACTTTATTTTAGCGATGTAGTCAGAGTCAATTTCACAATAGCTCAAGTGAGTCGTATAGCCTCTAGTGGGTGAAAAAATGTAAAATCAGCGAGTTTTATAATCACCAAAAACCTACCATAATCAAAATGAATACTAAATCAGAGACACAACAATTAACCGTAATAAGCGAATTAATAAGGCAAATTCAATGATCACTGGAAAACCGTAAACACAGCGTACGAGGCACAAGTAAATTAATTCAATGCGGAAAAATAATTAATTTAAACGAACGGGTGCAAATGTAATTTAAATCAAGCGTAAAGTAACTGTGATTATCACTGACGTAATTAAAATGCAATTCATCTCAAAGGTGAGTGTCATTAGCTGGGTTCTATTCAGAGGTTACGGTGCAACTCAGAGCAGGTGGTGTGACACGTGTTATCAACCTGCGCCCCTTTAGGTGAAAAATATTTTTATAGCGCGCCCGACCAAGGCCACAGAAAGAACGCTCATTTGCGGGGTTTGTTCAAGGTTATTGCATTGCCGGGTAAGGGTTGGAACTTTGGGACTAAACACACGCCACAAAACACTAGCACTTGTGAGTTCACCAATCACCCTGGGTGATGGGAATAATTAATTGGCACTACTGTGCTCTTCACTATAAACTGTGCTCTGCATGTGTCTTGCAGTCGCATGCCGACAATAATTGCCGTTTGCCACTTTTCCACCCATTACCTAGTCCTAAGTAAAAGCACTTGGTCAGGGAATTTTCTGAATGTTATCTATCGGGGCGTCTAAGCATTTAACAGAGTCAACACCTGTTAGCTTAACCAGAAACATTAAAGTCTTTCTAACCCATTCCCAGACACTGCACCCTTTTGACCAAAAATGTAAACTTGATTAAACCTAAAAATTATAACATTCGAAAGTACATGTTGGGAAATGCATTTAAAAAGAAAAAACGGAAGTAGTCACTTAATTAACTCAAAATGCGGGTAACCTAATTAGCTTAATTAATGAATCACTAAAATGAAAATTAAAAATTAGCGTCACACGGGAAATAATTAAATAATTAACGGAAAAGAATCAATTAATAAATTCAGGGCCGCAGTAGTGTCCATTCGGGCGTACCGTCCTGGGGCTGCGGCTTCGTTGGCGGATTTGCAGTGCACAGCGAACCGCACGTTCACTGTGACTTCCCTGTGCACCGCGGGTCGTCATTCGGTCGCACATGGTCGTTCTCGAGTCGTCGGAGTGTCTGCGCAAAGTTGTCGTTACGTTTTCACGCATGATTAGTTAGCCATATTTCTACCTACAATCGAATGGAAAAAGCCAATACTAGAACATTACCCAATATCCCAATCCCGATCCCAAAAAAATGCCAATCCCGATCCCGTAACCGCGATCCCAATCCCGAAACCTCAAAATACCAATCCCGAATCCTGATCCTTATTCCGAAAAGTTGATCCCGTTTGAACCTTAATAGGACCCACAAAGTCCCAAAAATTTGGAATCTGGGTCCCGTTTGAACAATAGAAAAAAGTTTACTTCCGCACTTGCGGAATTAGCACCTGGCTATACATACCTTGGTCATTAATGGGTGCACCCGCGGCCTCTTTTCGATATGTAAAAGATGCCGGCACTGCTGGCAATGTTGTGACTGAATAATCACTTTGGTTGATCCGCATCGCTGCGCCATTGCCAGCTGCAAGATTTGACTTGGTGCTTGGCGTCGTTCCAATTTTGTGCTTGGTTTTGGTCTCTTTTTACAGGGCGCCAGAAACAAAATGCCTGGTGCTTGCCACTAGCGCCAAAAGTATTGCTTGGCGCTTGGAGTTGAGAAACCAAGTAGTTGAAAAACTGGCGCCCTAGCTCTCATGTGTAATTAACTTCCAGATTTTTTATGTTTATCGCATTACCTCGAATTACCCCCAGGGGTCTCCAAGGAAGGCTGCCCCCCCCAAATCCGGCAACTATCTATCTATCCCAGACGCCGCTCAGCTATCCATTTATTCTGAGGCAAAAATTTTGGCTATACTCCGGTTACTTTACACCTTGCACGCGTGGTTCCCGCTGGAAGTATGCCAACGATTGTTAACGGGCGCGAGTTTCATAAAAACATGACAAAGTTGATTGTTGTGATAATGTTTTTCATTACACATATTCACATCGATACTTTTTTACATCTTTTTATGGAAATCGCATGATTTAACAATAATTGGCACACTTCCGACACGAGACATAAATCAGTGCGAGGGCAGAGTATCATGTACGCCGAGTATACTACATAGGGATGGTCGGGGGGTTTTCAAATTTTTTTTTACAAATAAAATTTGTTTGTGCTATTGTTTCATGATAAGCCATGATATGTTAGTGTAGTTTATTTTATCCAGTCAATGTGCCTCCATATACTTGTAGATGTGAAAAACCACTGCCAATGTATTAGCCTTCTATTGCAGAGTAATTTAAACACTATTCCATGCCGAACTTCACTGGAACTTTCTGAATCATGGGCGGCATAAGTGCTTGTGCGCTTGTGAATGTCACAAGCGGAATTTCTGGCATCACAAGCAGAAATTTCACTGTCACATTGTGACATTCACAAGCATGTATTGTACAAATGAGAGCGAATGCTAGAAATCAGCTCAAAATTGTTGAAATTTGCTCCATTTCATCTTTATAATCCCTGTTTTCATCTACCTATATTTAGTCAATTTTATTTATATTTAGGTATAGCCATTTCGAAATTTCTGGCTGGTTGCCAAATTCGCATAAGGGCTCTGATAAAAAGGTCTCACAAGGTGAAATTTTGGCTAATGTGAATGTCACAAGCACAATCAGACCTTGCGCCACCTATGTCGTGAATGTCCGATAAAATGCAGTATACACAATAAGTTGACATAAACTGGATATTTTTCACAGAAAACACCACTTATAATGCTATCATATGGCTCTGCAGCCATTCTGTGGCTTTATACCTATAACATCTCAAAGTACTGTCGCCTGTCTGATATACACTCCAGGAAAAATGTCTTTAGCCTCCTGATCAGGAACAAAAAATCAATGTGTCCCGTGCTAACGTGTGTGTCAGGGTATAGGTATATGGGATGAATTAATGTAGATTAAATTACCTTTATGCCACATGTCAATTTTTAACTTTCTGTGTGTGTTTCTGCTCATTTGACAGCCATCCAAACTCAAATTTCCAGTGGAAAAAAGTCTTTAGCCTTTTTCTGAAAATGGTCAAACAAGGGAAAAAACATGTGAAAATGATGAAAAAATCTGTGATGTGATGTGAAAAAAACGATGCACAGCTCAAATATTTATCACCCTGAGAATTTATATTCAAAATGGTATACGCGGTGGACTTGACAATATGCACTCATCATGTTCACAATCGGTCAACAGTTCGGTCAGCAGACAAATATCGACCCCGCATGGTGTGTATTTTTGACTTTATGAACAAAACGTAATGTTGACACCGTGCCAGCTCACAGCCACATGCATTTAGCGAAATGTAAAAAAGCAACAAAAAAATCGCGGAAGGTGCTGCGTTCTCAGTTAATGAAATATTGACTATGTACGCAGGAGGGAGACCAAATTTCTACTGTGGGGGGTCAATATAATGACCCTCCCTATGTATAATATCCTCCCCTGTATTAATGTTTGGTTTGCCATTGAACCAGAAAATTCAAAGGGCTAAAGGCATTTTTCCTGGAGTGTACCTGTATATGTCAACTCATAACCATATCCGGGAGGTTCAAAAAAACGTTCTTTAAACCCCCTGTGTTTGTGCTTAACAGAAAGCATAAGTGTGCACTGGCTATCAGTTTGTATGGCTTTTCACTTCTATAAAGGCTTCTATACAGGCTTATATGACTTCATCTTTATCCCAGGGTCGATTTTTAAGAGAAATAGGACAAACTTTGACTCCAGCGATTTTTATAAATCGATATCTTTTCGAACTGAAGAAAATGAATATTTTTTTTAAATCGAGGTTGTTAAAAATCGTTTTTTTCCAACCCTATGTATACATGTACAAATATAACCTGTTTGCCACATATCTTGACTGTTGTCCTTTGCTAGAATTTCTGACAAAATTATAACCCCCCTCTTGAATCAACCCCCGCTTCAAAATTTGCCGGCAAAGAAATAAACACCTATTGCGCTAGCGCCCGGTAACGATGGCAAAAAAAGATTCGAAAATTCGAAAACATTTTCGAATTTTCGAATTTTTTCATAATTTTCGAATTTTTATTTTACCCCTAGAAAAAACACGTAAAAATCGATTTATTTTTCAAAAAATTCGAAAATACTTTTCGAATTTTTCAGGGAATTCAAGGCAACAAAACTAACTCATAAGTTCAATGTGCTCAATAAATTGACAATTGGTACGCGGTGCGTATGAGAAAGCGAAACAAAACAAAAAAACGTCCAAAAACGTTGAAATGTAAAATGCCCTGTAAAATGTGGAATGTCATGCAAGTGTCAAAAGTTATGAAAATGCCCGGGAAAATGGTTAACATATTTGCAATTTTCCACAGCATTTCCATGACTTTAGACACTTTGCATAACATTTGACATTTCACAGAGCATTTTACAGATGTCTGGGACGGCCCATAGGAACTGCACATATTTATAAGTATACTCGGTGAACATGATACTCTGCCTGATTTATGTCTCACGTTGGAAGCGTGCCAATAATCATAAAGCATGCTTTTTTTGTATGAAATATGAAAAAATTATGGTTGTGAATAAGTTAACATATCACATTATAACTGAGATGAATTCTTTCAACTTTTTATAAAAATCACATGTGTAGAAAAATATTTGGCACGCTTCCAGCGGGAACCACGCGTGCAGGGTGTAATGCTACTGGAGTATAAAAGAGATGTGATCAAAGATATTATCAAAGAAGAGTGGTTTGAGAAGTATTTACCTGTATCTTGTGAAGTTAGCACTGTATGCACTGAGTACACTCAGTGCGCTACACTCGGGCGACATTACACTGTACATTTTTCTGGAGGTAACACTCCATCATGACGTCATAATCGCAGTTGGCAGTGAACTTCCGGCTCACTGAACTGGTTCAGAGTTGGGATGAAGTGGAGTGGAGTGGGGAGTTGGTTCACAAGTTTTTGGTTGGCTGTCTGCCAGCCTAAGACATAAATCATATCTATTTGTAGAGTATCACATCTGCCGAGTATAGCCACGTCCAAAACAGTCCAAATTCTTCATTTAAAACTTCAGATTCAATACTTTTACAAAAAATTCGAAAATTATTTGAAAACATTCGAAAAATAGCCAAAAAAATTCGAAAATTGCCAAAAAAAATTCGAAAATTCAAAAATTTGAAAATTAAATTCGAAATTCGAGATCATTTCAGGAAAAATTCAAAAATTCGAAAATTAATTTTGGAAAAAACACTTTGGAAAATAAAAATTTAAATACTTTTTTTTGGAGGGTTTGCCATCGTTAGCGCCCGGGAAACCTGGTTCACATCACTACATATTTATGACAAATGTCCACAGACACTAACGTTGAAGAATATAAACTGTGCGATTGATCTTCCCGACGACCATTTCAGGGACTGGATAACTCGTGAGTGCGCTGCCGTCGATCACTGCCGATGGCTCGTCCGGCCGCCACTCTTCCCAGTATTTTTCCTTTTCCAATTGAAACAGCCAAAGTCCTTGCACGCATGTTATAATTTTTTAATTCAGGACTAGTGATGTAAAAAGTGCCAGACTTTTGGCGCCAAGCGCCAACGGCATTTTTACATAAAATAATGATATATTTTTTGAACTCATTGGCGCTTTTTTGGCGCTCTTTGAAACGCTAGCGCCAAGCGCCAATGGCGCCACGGCATCATAGCGCCAAGCGCCAAAAGTGCCATGGCGCTTTTCCGTAGCACAGCGCCAAGCGCCAATGGCGCCACAGCAAAAAGGCGCCAAACGCCAAAAGCGCCATGGCGCTTTTTGCTTTGGCGCTAGCGCCAGGCGCCAGCGCCATAGCGCTTTTACATCACTATTCAGGACAATGTATTTATTCATAATTCGAAAATGACCACGCCAAGGATGTAGCCAGGGGGTGGTGATGGGGGCGGCCGCCCCCCCCCCCCCTCCCCTTCCCGGGCCGGACCAAAAAATGTGCCAGAAATGGCACTTCCAGAAGACAATTTTGTCGACAATTGAAAAAAATGAGCGCAAGCGCGCATTTTCCCATCACACAGCGTATTTTTTCGGCTGACCAGTCTCCGCAGCCTCAATGTCAGTGAAAATGGACTCAATTCCTGTCCATGTCGCTGTATATGGCTGTAAAATTCGGACATATACAGCTGTTTTGGCGCCATTCCCTTACTACAGGCGTAAAATTTTAGTGGGGGGCGCCGCCACTCCGTTCGCTGGGCTCTGCATACAATCCGCCCCCCCCCCTGCTCAAAAATCCTGGCTACGTCCCTGGACCGCGCAATCAAACGCACTCGGCTTTGAGCTGCAGTTGAACAAGTGGCTGTGGCTCCAGGAGCCGTTTGGCTGGCACAGGTGCTGCAGGCTGGCGCTGGTGCGGTCGGCGGCGGTGGTGTTGCGCGCGCAGGTCACAGTCAGCGAGGTGCCGCACGGGTACGCCTGCCACGCGCTGTGCAGCGACGAGTTGTACACCACGCTCCACGTCGCCCCCAGCTGCTCCGCGTCCGGCGGGAGGCACGCTGTGGGCAATTTAGATTGGTGACCACACTGGCACATGCTTCAGAAACCAGTGCGATACAAACGTTTGACACAGTGGTCATCTAAAATGTTCTTGTCCCAGTCACTGTTATTCATGCATTGCGCAGTCTTCACAAACACAAACGGCGTCTCTGAGAAGTAGCTGCCACTTTGGCAGGCTCTTTTGATTTCTGCCCCCAGTTGGTATGCGTTGGTATTGGGGAGGAGAATATCGGAGCTGGTCAGCACACTTCCATCGGTTGGGTTGTCTGGCTTCACACACGCTGCATAGTGAAAGTAAAAAATAGGTATTAGAGTTCTAGATCGAGAATTTTGGTGGGTGCTTCGGTACGGGTACATGTGGCTGAGCACTATAAGCCTACCTACATGGTCGGGCTGAAAAGTCCCCGGGCAGTGCTCGCCATTCGCGCTAGGGGTAAGCTACGGTTATAAAATTTTCACACGTTAATATATCAGGTGTTTTGAGTTTTCACCCAAAATTTCACCCCTCTAGCTCCACCCACTGCGGAACTGTGGGGGTTACAATTTCGGTCATTTTGTACTGATGTACAAAATGACCGAAATTTTAATCCCCACAGTTCCGCAGTGGGTGGAGCTAGAGGGGTGAAATTTTGGGTGAAAACTCAAAACACCTGATATATTAACGTGTTAAAATTTTATAACCGTAGCTTACCCCTAGCGCGAATGGCGAGCACTGCCCGGGGACTTTTCAGCCCGACCATGTACATAACCTGAAAAATAAATCCTATAAAAATGGCTGAAGCCACCGAAAAGTGGACGCTTCAGCCAAACAAGTGTATGATTTTGAATGAGAAAAGTAGTATACCGTATTTCCTCGAAATACCCCCGGGGGGTTTATTGTTTCAGAGTGAGAATTTTGAGGGGGGGTTAAACGAGGGGGGGTATTTCGAGGGGGGGGGGGGTTATTATTTCGCCAGAAATTTTTTGAAATCCCAGTACTAAAATGTCGTCTGAAACGTACGCAGACGTCGAAAAATGCAACAAAAATCGCCATTTATAAGACTCTAAAGACATTTATAAGTGTGTAGACGTACAAACACTGTTCTCACATAACAGAGTCATCGTTTTTAACGTGTGTTCTGCATTGTCGGGATGACAAACCGCAGCCTTTGTCATTTACGTTCTCTGTACAATAAATTGGGGGGGGGGTATTTCGAGGGGGGGGTTTATAAGTTCATAGTGTCCATTTTGAGGGGGGGGTATTTCGAGGGGGGGGGTATTTCGAGGGGGGGGGTATTTCGTGGAAATACGGTATACATGATATTTTCAGATTGAGATATCAAAGGTAGGCTTCAACCGTTTTTATGTAACGATGTCATTTATTAACTGAAAGTTGTCGCTTGTTTGCAGGTCTTGACACTGACCATTTGGTAAATATTTACCACTTGACATTTTTCACCAATAAGTTTTCACTTAATATTTATCATTTGACATGATCCACTTCACATTGATCACTTATAAGGTACTATTTCACGTGGGCCACTTGACATTGATCATTTGCCATTGGTCACTTAACATTCACCACTTGACATTTAACATCTGAATATTATCATTTGACATTGATGACTTCCAATTTGAGAAAAAATACCCAAAATTCAGCACATTCAGCATGCCTGTGCATTTTATGAAAAACATGTAAAGTTGAATAACTTCCCTAAATCTCAATTGAAATGGGTATCAAAGTGCTCATTTGAGAGCACTTGTCACTGCACACCAACATATTTTATTGCTGCATTTGTATTCAAATTTAAAAGTTATTTATGTTTGAAAACTTCAAACTAGCTGTCCTAATATGGGCTTAGCTTATGCTTATTTTTTTCAATATTCTTATGAATATTTTTTCAAAAAATGGCTTATTCTCTTTCATATGAGCCATTACCCATTAGTGATGGAATGGCGCCATGGCGCTGGCGCCATTTGAGGGCGCCAAAGGGCGCCGCGCCATGGCGCCATTGGCGCTTGGCGCCCTTTTTCTGCGGCGCCCTTGGCGCCTGGCGCCCACATTCTGAAAGGCGCCATGGCGCCCTTGGCGCTTGGCGCCCTTTTTCCGTGGCGCCCTTGGCGCCTGGCGCCCTGCTTTAGAAGGGCGCCAAAAAGGCGCCAGCAGGGTTTCACGGTGAGTGCTGTGTAAACGAAAAAAAAATGAAAAACGCATCCGTGGATGATCTAAATTCGCTAGAAAAATGGACGGAGTGGTGTGAGTGGGTGGAAATCTTTCGTCCAACGGTTCATCAGATCTGTCTGACGGATCAGAAGACAAGAATGATGGACCGTCTAACTTGCAAAATCATAAATAAACGGATTTAAATCGTTGCAATTAGGAAACATTGTTTGGAAAGGTCTATTTGTAATGAATGGATTGTTGTCAAATGACAATTTCCATTGCGTTTGAATTCGTCATGTGGATTTTATTCAAAAAAAATTGTTGTTAGCCTTGTTTTTGTTCATTACATCCTGGAGAACGCGAATTAAGAAGTGAATGCGCGTACAATGGTACTGTAGAAACATTTTTAGCACACGCATGGTGTTGTAGGCACTTTTTTTATCCTGGCGCCCTTGGCGCCTGGCGCCCTATTTTCAAAATGGCGCCATGGCGCCCTTGGCGCTTGGCGCCCTCTTTCCGTGGCGCCCCTGGCGCCTGGCGCCCACTTTCTGAATGGCGCCATGGCGCCCTTGGCGCCTGGCGCCCTTTTTCTGTGGCGCCCTTGGCGCTTGGCGCACACTTTCCGAATGGCGCCATGGCGCCCTTGGCGCCTGGCGCCATTTTTTCTGGCGCTTTTCCATCACTAACGGCGACCCACACTTAGGGGGGTCGCCGTCGCCCCTGCGTTGGAGTATAGTAGGGGGGAATGTCGGCTACTTCCCACCCAAATTTCATCTCTTAATTCCCCCCACAGCGGGAGTTATGGCGACAGCAGTCCGGTCAGAAACTGACTGCCGGACTTGATCCGAACGCTGTTTACGATAACACGATTTGCAATTCATCATCACGTGATCAAAAATGTGTATCTCTCAGACCCAGCTTTTGATAATCAATTATCGTTTGAGCATTCACTGCCGATGTAGGTATTCATCTGGTGCCAATCCGAGACCCTGTAAAATGTCAAACGTCATGCAAAGTTTCAAAAGTCATGCAAAATGCCCTGCAAAATGGGAATCGAGTTGCCATTTTGCAGGGCATTTTCCATGACTTTTGACACTTTGCATGACATTGACATTTTACAGGGTCTGGGACTGCCCCTGATCTTATTGTTAAAACTGTATACGGTAACCTAGTTTTCATCTGTCCCTTGTATTTATACATATTTAGTGGTGTGAAGTGAGTGCACCGCGGTGGTGGCTGGCGCCAGCGCCAGTGTAAACCGACAAGCGCCATGGATGGCTGCACATTGGCGCCTGGCTTCATTCTTATGTGCAAAGCGCCATGATGCCTATTGTGCCTATTTTTTTGATGGTGCAAAGCACCTGAAATTTGAAAGGTGGCTTTTGCAATTAATGGGCGCAGGGCACCTTTATTTATATCGCAGGCATCAGCCGTCCGTATCATTTCACTCACACATTTTAATGCGTTTTCTTGTAAAAATTGCTTTCAAATCGACTGTAAGACAGCCAAACAGATTTGAGACAGCCAGACTAACATTCTGAAATGCATGAGATTTATGATAATGATCACGCAATTGATTTCTTTGTTTTTACGTTCAAAACAGGTCTTTGTACTAAGTTTGCACTTTGTCGAGTGACAAGTCAAACTGCAGATGAAGTATTGACTTTAAAAGAAATTGATTTGTAATTCTCAAAACTAAGTTAACTTTATGACGTCATAAATGGGGATGGTCCCGATTCCGCAACTGGACATGTCACACAAAGTGGTAAGTGAAGTTATAGCATACAGGTATGCTCGATTAAGACCACCTGTCGAAGCCCCCCCCCTGTTAGTCGACTGAGGAAAAATAACACCACATGCAAAAAGTCTGACGACAAAATAACTAACCTGCGGACTTATTCGAGGATATAGGTACTATAAATGTTATGTCACACCGCAAATAAAATTGAGTTTCACGCATTTGAGTAACAAGATGACTTGTTAAACAATTTACCTAAGCTTTCTTGTCCTTTCAGTTTACTGCATATTGCATGCCCCATAGGTATACCTTTCTTGTGCCACTCTCAGCAGACCCTGTAAAAAGCCCTGTAAAATGTCAAATGCCATGCAAAGTGTCTAAAGTCATGTAGAATGCCCTGCAAAATGGCAAACATACGCTTGCCATTTTGCAGGGAATTTTACACAACTTTTGACACTTTGCATAACATTTGACATTTTACAGGGCTTTTTATAGGGAGTGGGAGGGGGCATTGTCAGTTGCCCACTTGTGGAATTGGCACCAGTCCTGTTCCATCACGCTCTGCCAATACATAAATCAAGCATTACATTTATAAACCAGAGGGCACACTCAGACCATGTATAAACCCCTGTAAAATGTCAAAAGCCCTGCAAAATGGCAACTGAGTTGCCATTTAGCAGGGCATTTTCCATGACTTTTCACACTTTGCATGACATTTGACATTTTACAGGACTTTTTACAGGGTCTGGGAGTGGCACCAGTAGGGTGTCAACAAAAACTTTTTGGCGGAAAACGGAAACGGAAACGGAAAAAAATTTGCACTTGCCGGAAAACGGAAACGGAAACGGAAAAAAATTTCCACCTGCCGGAAAACGGAAAACGGAAAAATGAAAGCCCGGAAAACGGAAACGGAAACGGAAAAATTTGATGAAATTATGCCGGAAACGGAAAAAATTTGCTGAAATTTTGACGGAAACGGAAAAAAAATTACAGAAATTTATCCAGAAATCAAAAAATTTGCAGAAATCTTCCTAGAAATAGAAACAATCCACATAATTGACAACCTGCATGCATGTTTACCAGTTTGGCTGAAACAGAAAACAGAGAATTGAGCCAGAAAATGAAAAAAAGTTGGAAAAACAGACAATTGAGCCGGAAAACGGAAAAAAAGCGGAAAAACTGAAATTTGAGCCGGAAAACGGAAAATGAGCCGGAAAAACGGAAACGGAAACGGAAAAAAAATTAAGCAGCCGGAAAACGGAAACGGAAACGGAAAAAAATTTGCCTGCGGAAAGCAGAAACGGAAAACGGAAAACGGAAAGTTGACACCCTAGGCACCAGTGGACATATTTATGTACACAAGCATTTATGCATTCAGTGCATTCCCTAAAGATATTCAACTGAACTCTGTGCTGAGAAAAGGATGCAGAAATGAATTTAGTCCATTATAAGTTTTTAATATTGCTGAATGGATTATGCAGCTTACATCTGAAAGTGACAATGGCCAATGAGTATCTGAGAAACTTGGAAAAAAGTTAATCAATTTTCTTTTATAAATATAAAAAGGCTTCAATGTAAACCTTTGTTTCATTTTTTTATATAAACATATGCAAAAACCTTTTCAGCATTGGTAAACGAGTGCAATTCAAGGGATCGCAAAGTTTTTGTGCATAAAAGTTGCTTTTTTCGAGGCGGTAACAACGCAGACCACGACCACCAAACGAATGAGATTTAATAAAGTCGACACCTTTTTTCAGGCGACAAATTCATTGTAAACTAGAGTTCCAACGGGATCCCACCCAGGTCTTGATAATTTTCAGGATTCAGCGATCCCGAATTCCGATCCCGGGATGATCACAATACCGATCACAAAAATAATTCACTGGGGGAATTATTCAAGTATATAAATACGGTATAATGCCCAAATGTTCATTAATGTAAAACATGTGAAACATTTTCACATTTATGTTTTGATTTGTGCTTTCCCACGTAGTTTTAGAATAATCCCTTACATTCTATTATAAACACTTCAAATTGAGTAAAGGTATTTCAATTTCCATTTACACTTTCCAAAATACCAATATGTTTTAACAACTATGTACAAGTAATTAAATAGAGTTTACTAAAAGGTATTTTATATAGATCAAAATGGTCTCTAATTGGCTGTTTGGCACGCCAATATTTTGTAGAATAGTGTATAATTTGAACGGGATAAATTGTTGCCCTAAAAATATTGTCGGGACAATTAAATCTCACGCCAGGGCATGGGCTGATTGTGCAGCACAGGTGGCAATCCCAAGCCCTGTAAAGTGTAAAGTAAAGTGTCAAATGTAAAGTCAAATGCAAAGTAAAGTGTCAATTGTCATGCAAAGTTCAGTAATAAAATCTTTTCTTTTTTGTTTTGATTGACAGTTTACTTTTCATTTGACTTTACATTTGACACTTTACTTTACACTTTACAGGGCTTGGGATTGCCCCCAGGGTGCGTTTCTATTTTCAGAATTTATGTGCGAAACGATGGAATTTAAACACTGTCCCAGAACAAGACGCATTTTTGCTGCATTTCAGATGCCAGATTGCCACAAATTCATACATTGAGCGCTTTGGAGGCACTTCTGAAGAATGGAGTTGTCCACAAGGTGGGAAAGGGGTGAATTTTGCAAATGCACAAGTGGCAAGAAACATATACTGTATCTCTTCTAATAGAACGGCATACCTGCAATAGAACGGCACCTCCAAAAGAACGGCAGGTTTTGGCACATTTCTGCACTCACGAAAAAATAGAATGGCAAGTAGGAATTGTGTTGGGAATGGGCCAGGCCTATTTCGCATAAACCCATTTCGCACATGAATGAAACCCGGACCGCACATACACCCGTTTCGCACATAACACAGCCAAAAATGGGTGTGTGATGCGCAGTGAAGTGTCCTGAAGTGGCTTCACGCAGATGCACAATGTTGGCGTGAAGGCACTTCACTGCATCCAAGATGCTTCACAGCACTTCACCAACCATGCAAAGTATGCTGCAAAGGTTTGTGAAGTGCACTTCACACACTTCAGTCTTCATGAAGTTAAGTGACACTTAACCTAAAACAGCATGAAGTGTGTGGAAGTGAGTGAAAGTGTCTTCACAAAGCGCACTTCCACACACTTCACAAACCCATTTTTGCTGTGTAACTGATGCCATGTGTGAAACCGGCATATGCGCGTGTCGTGCTTGTGATCGGGCACCCGAACATTACCTGCCCCCATATCACAACAAGTTCTCAAAGTTCAAATGAGTTTTCAACATATTTATCACTTTTTGCAAGTGAAAATGTGAAAAGTAAAATGATTTGTCATTTGACTTCTCACCTCTTTCACTTGAAAAAAGTGATAAATATGTTGAAAACTCATATGAACCTTGAGGACTGGTTGAGCTGCGGGAGGGGGGGGGGGTAATGTTGGGCTGCCCAGTACTAAGCATGACACGCACATTGGCCCGTTTTGCACATAGCATCAGTTATGTGCAAAACGGCCATATGCACAGTCCAGGTTTCATGCATGTGCGAAACAGGTTTATGTGCGGAACAGTGAATGGTGATAACTAGGGTATCAAATTTCCGTTTTCCGTTTCCATTTCCCGCACACAATTTTTGTCCATTTTCCATTCCGTTTTCCGGCTGCTGAATGTTTTTTTCCGTTTTCCATTCCGTTTTCCGGCCTCTAAATTTTCCATTTCCATTTTTTCTGGCTCATTTTCCATTTTCCAGCCAAATTTTTAGTCTTTCCACCTTTTTTCTGTTTTCCGGCTCAATTTCCAGTTTTTCAACCTTTTTTCACTTTCCGCCTCAATTTACATTTTTCTGGCTCAACTTTCTGTTTTCTGTTACAGCCAAACTGGTAAACATTCATGCAGATTGTAGACTATGTGAATTTTTTCTGTTTCCATCAAAATTTATGCAAATTTTTTCCACTTGCAGCAAAATTTCAGCAAATTTTTTCTCTCCATTTTCCAGAAAAATTTCAGCAAATTTTTTCATTTCCGTGCAAATTTCATTTGTCCGTTTCCGTTTTTCCAGCCCCTTTTTCCGTTTGCCGGCTGCTGAAATTTTTTTACATTCCGTTTCTGCCAAGTGCAAATTTTTTTCCGTTTTCCGTTCCATTTTCCGGCCGCTGAAATTTTTTTCCATTTCCGTTTCCATAAACAATTTTTTGACACCCTAGTGATAACATGCAAAGCATTCAAATGTGTTAAATCTGAAATTGGTTCTCTGGTATTAAAATATTGCTTAAGCTTTATTTAAAATAAAGCTATTTTGAAATGAGAAATGTATGAAAAAATTAGTGAAAAAATAGAACGGCAGCCTCCAATAGAACGGCAGCCTCTAATAGAATGGCACCTCTAATAGAATGGCAGGTAAAAAGTTGATGAAAAACATAGAACGGTGCTCTTCTATCAGAAGAAATACGGTGAGCTTTCACTTCCTTTGGCATATTTCACCAAGGGTTTTAATGTAAAAAAAGTGACAAGTATTTTCATTAAAAACCTAGATGCTAGTCATACGTTTACTTTTTTCTGGACTTGAATCTCTACTTATGATTTGCACTCCTTTCAGTTGTTCACTTGTGGAAATGGAAAGAATTCAAACCTGAAGTCATAAAATCTTAATTTTGCTTTACACTGCAGGATGAGAAAATATGGATTGGAGCGGAATCATCATATGGGGACATTTTTTGGGTAAATGATCCCACCGCACAGGTTTGTTGATTGCCACCAAAACAATCACACATATTGTTCACAACTGCAAGTATTTTATCACCTAATTCCAATTAAAAATCATAATGTAATTAACAGACTGGGCTAGGGTTGGCAAGCGATTTTTTTTAAGCGATTTTTTTTTTTAATTCCGATTTTTTTTTAAAAAAATCGCAGCACCCGTACCGATTTTTTTTAAAAAAAATCGCTGGCAAAAAATTTTGGTACTCAAGCACTAGGTAAAATGCAAAAATTTTGCGTGCAAGCGCGCACTTTTATGCAAACAATCCATCAGTTGCTTTTTTCTTGGCTTTTACAACCAATTTAGGGGTGTAGTACCCATTTAAGTGTGCTTTTAAGCGTGTAAGGTAGGTAGTGAATCATTTTAGGAAGTATTCATAGTTATGCTTTGTGTTGTCACATCAAACATTTATGCAAATGCATCCATGTTCACTTCCAATATCATTTATATTTTGTTCTGAGCAAAAACATGGTATTTCTGGAAACAAAATTGCAAATGGTCGATGAAATGTGATTCACGTCACAAATATAACAATTAAATTACTTTTACACCTAAAAATAACTGACTTTAAGCTTTTCCAAAGCTCTACAGTACTTATATGAGCACAGATTGCATAAGTGTACACTCCCTAACAATTTTTATGGCTTTTATTACCCCCAGAGGCGATTTTAGGCAGATATGGGGCTACTTTTGACCCCAGCGATTTTTATTTAAAAAAATCGATTTTTTTTAAAAAAAATCGGGGTCGTTAAAAAAAATCGATTTTTTTCCAACCCTAGACTGGGCCAATGGTGAATACAACAGCTCCAAAAGTATTTTGGGCCGATATCCAGATAGGAACACATCAAAAGGCTGCACTTTCAGTTGCCACTGCATCAATTTTTGGCAATGATCCAACTTCCACACTGCCTATAATTTGTGAAAAAGGTAAGGTGGTCACATTCTTTGTATTACCCATGTAAATAATAATATAACCTGAATGTTTTATGTGACGATCGCTTCAATTTTTGTGCACACCGGTGTATGGTGGAAAATTTATTGGTGCTTCTGAACAATTTTACAATGCAGAGCTAAAAAAACAGAAGGAGGAAATCTATGGAACATTTTAATATAAAAATCAGAGCCACATGCCAATTGCACGATAGATTACAAATTCCTTCAAACTTTCCATTTAACACATATGCAATGCAATTTTTCTCAACCGAGGAACTGATTTTGTCAACTAAAGTGTAGGTCACCTTTAATTGACATCTGCTTTGACATTTTTAATGACTTAATGATGATTTTAATGACTTGACATTTTTACTTAATGACTTAATGACATTTTTACAGGCATACATCACACTGGACACTTCAAACAGGAGTGTTTCCCCAATGTGATTTCATGTGCCATGTGTCAAATTTATAGAAGACACGTTTTTTACATATACAAAACAAGTCAGGCATGTTAAGACACATTGTGTACTCCCACCCTGACTAAAATGTACAATCTCAAATGCCAATAAAAACAGCAACAATGAAACTGTCTTGTCTGTAAAACCACTAAAATTTCCTAATTAAAACCCAGTGCTTCTAAGGATCAAAACACACAAAATAAGTATGTTGTGTGACATCAACATATTGTCATACATTTGCCACAGCACATGTAACATGACAAAATTAGGGAAACACCCCAGATCAACAAAGATATGAAACCTGTGGCAGCTGCCATAGCTGTCAGCCACACAGTTCCTGAACAATGTGCCTATGAGTGCCACAAGAGACTGGAATGCACTGCATTTTCTCACAATATTGACACAAAAGAGTGTCAACTGTATGACATGAATGTGCACTTGGTCAATTTTACACAGCAGATCAGGACTTCAAGTTTTTCCAAATATGGGTCTGATCCAGGTAAATAAAACTTTCATTTTCAATTCGATAATGGCCCCACACACTAGTTTTCACCGTGACCGATGTGAAAACTTAAATGGCGACATGGCGACATTGAGCCTACCCTTTTTGTATGCTGTATGTGTTTTAGTTTTCAAATTTTTAAATTTTAACTTCCATTAATTTAATTTCCAATTAAAATAAAACAAAATCAGTCACCGTGTTCGTTAATTTGCATTTGAAAAAATTTCAGTTTTCACACGAAGTCACAGTGAAAACTAGTGTGTGTAGGCACATTATGAAAATTGACACAAAAAATTTACAATCCAACATACACAGTGATGTGCAAACCGCTGAACATTGGAAATGCAAATGTCACCTACAATTCCATGCATCCACTTTTGATCAAACCTGATACAATTGCCACCATACAATGCGCAAATAAAACAGCATGGTCGGAACTAGATCAACAGAAAGTAAGCCTGCAAAAAATTGACACAATAGTGATTGATTTTTTTTTCCACATACTACATACGTGTTCCATATGCAAGTTGTTAGGCTTCGTGTTGTGTAAGGATACCCCCAAGTATTTGCTAGGTATATATACCCACGGGGGTACCCCCCTCAGGCCTCAGTGGACAATCCACTATCCCAAGCTATTCATGGGGCACATGGAGGCCAGAACTAGCTTGCTTGGGGTCAGAGGCAACATATGGCTGCTCCTGGGCCCCGTTTTGCACATAAATAAAAATGGCCCTGTGTAAAGAGGGCACTTAAATGACGTGCGTGATTAGTTGTGCATCCATCACCCAAGACTATATCCATGTGTAGTATTTGATTAATTCAATCCATGCATGTAGATACCCAACAGGATACTCTATATACCCATACCTGATACCCATATATGGGAATTGAATACACTATTTCAAATTTTACACTATAACTATACACACTTTTTGAATTGAATTTCAGAAGCATCTACCGTATTTCCTTGAAATACCCCCCAGGGGGTGACTGTTTCAGAGTGAGAATTTTGAGGGGGGGTAAACGAGGGAGGGGGTATTTCGAGGGGGGGCTTCGGAATTTTTTTGAAATTCCGGTACTAACTTGCTGTCTGTAACGTTCGCAGACGTAGAAAAATGCAACAATAACCGCTATATATGAGTCTATTTACCTTTATGAGTATGTATGTGAGATGGCATAGACACTGTTCTAACGTAAATAACAATTCATTGTTTTTAATGTGTGTTTTGCATTGCCCAAATCATAAACCGCAGTTTTGTCATGTACGTTCTCTGTACACTCGATTTAGGGGGGTATTTCGAGGGGGGGGGTAATAAATTCATAGTGGCCATTGTGGGGGGGGGGGGGGTATTTCGAGATGGGGGGTATTTCTAGGGGGGTATTTCGAGGAAATACGGTATCTCAAAATATGTTTTTCGTAGATCAGCACTTTTAGAAGCACACCCTTCATACGTTAGCTGTATCGGGTGGGCGCGCCAGCTTGATCGCTCGCTGCCGAGGGAGGGCGCAAGCGACCCACCCATAATATGGTCAGACACACCAAAATGCGGAAATCGCATATTTAAAATCGCAATAACTTCGGAACGCAATGCGCTAGTGCAGAACCGACTGCACCATTAAAAAGCCCGTGTCGAAAAGTACCACCATGCAAATTTTCAGATCCAACGGTTGAGTTCGAAGGAAGTTATTACGGATTTTCTTTTTCAAGTAGTGTTGTTGTTGTTCTTGTTGTTCTTCTTGTTCTCCCGACAATCTTCAAACTGCAATAACTTCTTTGAAACACGACCGATTTTCATGGTTGATGGCTCATATGTAAGAGCATATGATGCCATTTCTTATTTTCAGGAATTTTTTTCACAGGCTCCGCCCACTTTGGGACGGTATCTGTTTGAAATTTTCAAACCTCAATAAATTTAAAATTTGAATACAAATGCAGCAATAAAAAAAATTTGTTGATGTGCGCCATGACTAGAGCTTTCAAATGAGCCAATTTTTGGCGATTTTGGTTGAGATTTACAAAAGTTATTCAAGTTTGCTTGTTTTGTGTAAAATGCGCAAACATGCCTGAACTACTGCTTGATGTGATACTGAGCATGTGAGATGTGATACTGAGCACCTTGCATGGTGATTACTATCAGGTCATAAATTTCTAGTGGTTAATGTCAAGTCAAATGTCAAGTTATAAATGTCAAGTCAAATGTCAAGTGATAATGTCAAGCAATAAATGTCAGGCCAAATGTCAAGTGATAAAATATTAAGTGATAAAATATCAAGTCAAATATCAAGTGATAAATGTCAAGTGGTAGATTTCAAGTGAAATTTCAAGTGAAAAATGTCAACTGATAGATGTCAAGTGATAAATGTCAAGTGATAAATTTCAAGTTAAATGTCAAGTGATGAATGTCAAGACAAATGTCAATTGATAAATGTCAATTTATAAATGTCAAGTTTTAAATATCAAGTGATAAATGTCAAGTGATAGATGTCAAGTTATAAAATATCAAGTGATAAAATATCAAGTCAAATATCAAGTGATAACTTTCAAGTCAAATGTCAACTGATAAATTTCAACTGAAATGTCAAGTTAAATGTCAAGTGATAAATGTCATGTCAAATGTCAAGTTAAACATCAAGTGATAAATTTCAAGTGAACTGTCAAGTTTAATGTCAAGTGATAAATGTCATGTCAAATGTCAAGTCAAATGTCAAGTTGTAAATGTCAAGTCTAAAGTCAAGTCAAGTCAAATGTCGAGTTTTAGATGTCAAGTGATAAATGTCAAGTGATAAATTTCAAGTGAAATGTCAAGTTAAATGTCAAGTGATGAATGTCAAGACAAATGTCAATTGATAAATGTCAATTGATAAATGTCAAGTGATAAATATCAAGTGATAAATGTCAAGTGATGGATGTCAAGTTATAAAAAATCAAGTGATAAAATATCAAGTCAAATATCAAGTGATAACTTTCAAGTCAAATGTCAACTGATAAATTTCAACTGAAATGTCAAGTTAAATGCCAAGTGATAAATGTCATGTCAAATGTCACGTCAAATGTCAAGTGATAAATTTCAAGTGAAATGTCAAGTTTAATGTCAAGTGATAAATGTCATGTCAAATGTCAAGTCAAATGTCAAGTTTAATGTCAACTGATAAATGTCATGTCAAGTGTCAAGTGACAAATTTCAAGTCAAGTCAAATAACAAGTCATATGTCAAGTCAAATTTCAAGTGGTAAATGTCAAGTCAAATTTCAAGTGGTAAATGTCAAGTCAAATTTCAAGTGGTAAATGTCAAGTCAAATGTCAAGTTAAATGTCAAGTGATCAAATATCAAGTCAAATGTCAAGTGATAAATGTCAAGTCAAATGTCAAGTTGGAAATGTCAAGTCTAAAGTCAAGTCAAGTCAAATGTCAAGTGATAAATTTCAAGGTGAATACAAAGTGATAACTTTCAATTGAAATGTCAAGTCAAATGCCAAATGATAAATTTCAAGTGAAATGTCAAGTAATAAATTTCAAGTGAAATGTCAAGTCAAATGTCAAGTTGAATGTCAAGCTTAATGTCAAGTGATAAATGTCATGTCAAATGTCAAGTTTTACATCAAGTGATAAATTTCAAGTGAAATGTCAAGTTTAATGTCAAGTGATAAATGTCATGTCAAATACCAAGTCAAATGTCAAGTTTAATGTCAACTGATCAATGTCATGTCAAATGTCAAGTGACAAATTTCATGTCAAGTCAAATAACAAGTCATATGTCAAGTCAAATTTCAAGTGGTAAATGTCAAGTCAAATGTAAAGTTAAATGTCAAGTGATCAAAAAATCAACAAAAGTCAAATGAGAAGTGAAATGGCAAGTAAAAAATTAAATTGAAAAACTTTGATAAATGGATACTAAACTGTGATCCATATTTCTAGTTAATTTTTTTGTGAACAATCACATAATGCTATTGTCACAAATATAGTTGTACATAGAATTATGATACACTCCTTAACTCTTAATGGCAGACCATATTGGTTTAAGAGACATTTCTCAATGAGTTTTGGATATGTCATTTAACACAACGCATATGCAAGATCATTGGCACGCGCTGGCACCATGCCAGCCGATATTTGTAGGATGAAATTCACCCGGTCACATATAAACTTGGCCCTCATCCAAGTTATGGGTTGCATATTTTTGATCAAAATATAGTGCTGTTTGATGTGATACTGCCACTATATGGGTCTTCAAGGGTTATGATTTCAAATTGTGCAATTTTATGGAGTGGTGCCATCTACTCCAAAATGGTGCCATTTTCATGAAGTGGCGCCAACTACTCCAAAATGGCATCATTTTCATGGAGTGGCGCCATCTACTCCAAAACGGCAGTGCCATCTACTCCAAAACGGCAGTGCCATCTACTCCAAAATGGCACCATTTTTGTGGAGTGGCACCATCTACTCGCCAGCATATATATATTGTTCAGCAAGACACCTACTGGGTGTCATTCGGGGAAGCCTGGGCCACTGGCCACACAAAAGAAGTATATCAGTAAAAAAATGGCTAAAGCCAAATAAAAAGTGGACGCTGCCTCCACAGCAAATAGACATGAAGTGTGTCTCTCAAATGGACATGAAGTGCATCCCTCAAATGGACATTAATATATATTGGATGCACAAAAGAAATGTATCATTGCTTAGAAAATGGCATACACTTCACTGATAACACACTTTACTGTGGTTACATATCCCACCTGAATAAAGAAACTATTTGTATTACATCACAAGAGTTACATGTATTGACTGTTAAATGCACAAAAGCAATATATCATTACATCTGCATTGTGAGAAATGTCTCACATGGAACCCAGACTTTTATTTATTCAATAGTTTTCAAGGCAGATTACAGTGTTAGACGTACACATCCATGTAAAAAAAGTTTCACACCCTTCAACTATCTGAGACAAAAAGGAAAAAAATTCACTCAAGTTTATCATAGCAGCGTGAGCTTTTTGGTTTTAAACACACACATAGCACAGCTCACGCAGCTGTGATAAACTTGAGTGAATTTTTTTCATGAAACTTTATTCAGGTGGGATATGTAACCACAGTAAAGTGTGTTATCAGTGAAGTGTATGCCATTTTCTAAGCAATGATACATTTCTTTTGTGCATCCAATATATATTAATGTCCATTTGAGAGACACACTTCATGTCTATTTGCTGTGGAGGCAGCGTCCACTTTTTATTTGGCTTTAGCCATTTTTTTACTGATATCATTTCCAGCCAATGTACTTCCAGAATATCGAAAAATATCGAGAGAGAGAAAGAAATGGTCAATATTCGATATGCAAAATAGTTGACATAGGTATACTCGGCGGACCGCAAAGTATGCGCAGAATCCTACCATAATTTAATGAATAAAATTTTGTGGTTAACTTCGTAATTAATCATTCCATAGTAAAAACGAAATATTATGATGAAAAAAAACTGTATGATTTGTGGTTCATTATTCAGATGGGTAATAGTAGGTTTACATGCTAAGTGTGATGTCCGCCGGGTATACCAACCCTAGATACACTCCTGGAAAAATGTGTTTAGCCCTTTGATTTTTTGGGTCAATGGCAAACCAAACATTAAATATGGGTCACTGAGGGGTGAAACTCATACATAGGGGGGTCATTATGTCGACCCCCCACAGTAGAAAGATGCCTGCGTATACCTATATTAATGCGTACCTGCGCACCCCTGCGTATATATCAATATTTTGTTAACTGTGAACGCAGCACCTTCCGCTAATTTTTTTGTTGCTTTTCTTACATTTAGCTTAATGCGTGCAGTCATGAGCTGGCATGGTGCCAACATTTCGTTTTGTTCATGATTTCAAAAATATGCACCGTGCTGGGTCAATATTTATCTGTGGAGTGATGACCGATAATTCCGAAAAATTCGGTCAAAATCACAGCGAGTGCGAGATCGCAGTGGAAGTCTTCTGTTTTGAACAATTTTGAATTAAAATTTGTAAGTTATAAATATCTGAACAGTGCAGGTCTTATTCATCATTTTAACATGTTTTTTAACTTTGTTTTAACGTTTTCACAAAAGGGCTAAACACTTTTTTTCCACCTGAAATCTGACTTCGGATGGCTGTCAAATGAGCAGCAACACACCCAGAAAGCTAAAAATCGATATGTGGCATAAAGGACCCTTACTCTACAAGAATTCATACCATGTATATACCTATGCAGGTCGCACGTCAGCTGGGGAGACAATGAATTTTTTGTTCCCGATCAGGAGGCTAAACTAGGGTGTCAACTAGGGTGTCAAAAAAAATTTTTTTACGGAAAACAGAAATGGAAAAAATTTTTCAGAACGCCGGAAAACGGAACAGAAAACAGAAAAAAATTTGCACTTGGCAGAAAACGGAAACAGAAAAAAATTTCAGCGGCCGGAAAATGAAAAAACAGGCCGGAAAAACGGAAACGGAAAAATCAAATTTGCACGGAAATGGAAAAACTTGCTGAAATTTTGCCGGAAAACAGATAAAATTTGCTGAAATTTTGCTGGAAGTGGAAAAAATTTGAGGAAATTTTGCTGGAAACAGAAAATTTTTTACATCATTGACAATCTGCATGAATTTTTACCAGTTTGGCTGATCAGAAAACACAAAGTTGAGCCAGAAAAAGGTAAAATGAGGCGGAAAAATGGAAAATTGAGGCGGAAAATGGAAAAAAGGCAGAAAAACTGAAAATTGAGCCGGAAAACGGAAAATGAGCCGGAAAAATGGAAATGGAAAAAAAGTTGCCGGAAAACGGAATGGAAAACAGAAAAAAATTGCAGCAGCCGGAAAACGGAAAGGAAAATGGAAAAAATTTGCCTGCGGAAAACGGAAACAGAAAATGGAAAACAGAAATTTGACACCCTAGTGTCAACAAACACTTTTTGGTGAAAAAGGGAAACGGAAAAAAATTTGCCTGCGGAAAGCGGAAAGTTGACACCCTAGGCTAAACACATCTTTCCAGGAGTGTACCAGCACCAGAAATTGACAAATATTTATATGCACCCTGCACAACGTGATTAGCACTCTTCAAATATGCACACATAAATACGCAGACATACTACGAGAGTGTGTGCAACAAAAATGGCACCTGGAGCACCGGCACACAGTCACAGTGTGTCTCCTGTGAGTACACATGCAAAATGGTCTTCAAACGAAAGAGTGATTAATAAATATTCACTTACTCGCAGTTTGTGATGAACCATGGCTAAGCTGGAAGATGTTCATTTCCAGCTCCAATAAAGACACTGCATTCAATTACCACTTTGGGGGCTACGTAGAAGGCACGATATTGACGCTCAGCTGTGAAAATGATGAACGCAAAAGTGTAAATGTAACATGCCTGAGCAGTGGAGCCTGGTGGTGGAATCCGACGGAATCTATTGATTTTTGGTGTGAAGCAAAGCTGTATTTGGATGAGGGATCAGTCCTCTTCGGGGATAAATAAATAATTACTATGGGTTTCCTCGTATAACATTTTGAGATTTTTTCAAGCTGGCTGTAAGGTGTTTTAACGCAGCGCCGTCCACAGATATTTTCATTTATAAACTTATTTTCTTGCACACTCATTGTATTAGTACCGTATTTCTTCTAATAGAAGAGTGCCGTTCTATTTTTTTGTCAACTTTTCTACCTGCCATTTTATTGGAGGCTGCCGTTCTTTTGTTTTCGTGAGTGCAAAAACATGCCAAAACCTGTCGTTCTGTTGGAGGTGGCGTTCTATTAGAAGAAAGATTCTACTTACCCCCCCCCCCCAACGCTCCAGCTAAATATGTATCTATCAGAATTGCTAAGATCTATTTACGCTTACCTGAAATATCCACGTTTACACTTATGCTTTCATAAAATACCTGTACGCTTCATTATGCTACCTGGCCGAAACACCAGGGTACTAAAAGCGTAAAAAACTTTTCACGTGGTCCTCTTTTTTGCTTTTGAAAAAGTGTAAAACAACAAAAAACTGAACGAGAAGACAACGCGAAGGAGTATACTCGACGGACATCACACTTAGTATGGAAACCTACTACCGTATTTCCTTGAAATGCCCCGTGGGTGTGATTGTTTCAGACTGAGAATTTTGAGGGGGGGGGGATAAACGAGGGGGGGGCTTATTATTTCGCCAGAAGTTTTTTGAACTCCCAGTGCTAAAATGTCGTTTGTAACGTACGCTGACGTCGAAAAATGCAACAAAAAGCACAATGTATAGGACTCTACAGACTTAAATATCTAAGTATGTAAAAGAGGTTCTAACGTAACATAGTCATTTTTTAATGTCTGTTCTGCATTCTCCCGATCACAAACAGTAGCTTTGTCATGTATGTTCTGTTTACGGTCAATTTGGGGGGTATTTCGAGGGGGTCTTATAAATTCATAGTGTCCAGTTTGAGGGGGTATTTCGAGACGGGGGTATTTCGGACGGGGGGTATTTCGAGGAAATACGGTATAACATATCTGCAAAATGAGGTAAATTTTTTACAGTTTTTCATGATAATATCTCGTTTTTACTATGGAATATGAAATTTATCACATGGATATTGATTCATTAAATTATGGTAGGATTCTGCACATACTTTGCGATCCGCCGAGTGCAGTATTGAACATGTAAAAACGTGAAAATTGTGTCGAAATAAGAATGGCTGGTTAAAATTGTGTTGTCTAGCGTGCCTTTAGATTTTTGGGGCTAATAACTAATTCCGATAACGATGTTGTCACCGTCACAGACCCGATTTTATTTTGAACAATGCGAATTTGTTGTGTGGTTATGTCATGATTGTGTTGATGACTGACTGTGAAATAATAAATGGAAATGATAAATAAATTCATCTAAAAGTGGAAACAAGGCATTTTCCAATGCTTAACAGCAAGAGCACTTTGGCAATGGCACATAATCATCCAATCAAATAGATAACAGAATATACTTCATTGTGAATTGAGCAACCAATTTGGAAACACAATTTCCTTACTAAACTGTATTTGAAAAAACTATTTGTCCGCCCTGCGAATACCCACAAGTTTCCTTTTTCGATCATCATAACCCTGGATAAGAATTTTGCCAAACTCTTCATCGCTCAAAGTGTGCGTATCACTCAATTGCTCCCTGCCAGATTCTATTGATTTCATATCTTGCACCTCCATGTCGGCCTGTTGAAAAAATGAGTTTTTAAGAAAAACAACTTTAAAAATCGGTGTTTTTCGAGTACATGTGGGTATTTGTTGGCGGTGTGCCTTAGCGCAAGTAAACTCCCAGTGCAAGTCGACTCCCAGCGCAAATAAACTCCCAGCGCAAGTAAACTCCCACCACAAGTAAACTCCTAGTGCAAGTCGACTCCCAGCGCAAATAAACCCCAGCGCGAGTAAACACCCAGCACAAGTAAACCGCCCAGCACAAGTAAACTCCCAGCGCAAGTAAACTACCAGCGCAAGCAAGGACGTAGCCAGGGGGGGGGGGGCGGGGGTGGCGGCCGCCTAGGGTTCAAACGATATATCGTATCGAATATCGGGTATCGACCATTTTTTAATATCGAATATCGATATCGAAAATTTTGAAAATATATCGAATATCGAATATTGATAATTTTGAAACAATATCGAACATCAATATCGAATATCGACCATTTTTCAATATATTGAACCTGTATTGTGTCCCCAAATTTACTTTTCATTTTCATTTTGATATGTTTATGGTTGATCTGATGTGCTTATAGTATTGTATTCGATGAGTAAAAGTACAGTATTTATAATGTCATTGTTGTTGGAGTGCTAAATTTGAAGCCAGAAAATGCTGATATACTTTTTTTTGCAACATGCCCTTAAGCAATTAGGTTAGGATGAACTGTAATATCTACCAATTGTTATTTGTCTGATACACTTTGATTCATCATGTTTTTCTTCTATTTTCTACCATTGAATGATGTAAATCTTGTTAAAATCACTTGCACCATTCAAATTTCAGTAAAGAGATGATTAAACATGTGTGCAACCACATGAAAATACAATATGCCACTTGAAATATGCCTTGCTATACCAAAAGCATTTCGCAATATCGAATATCAAAAATATCGAAAAATCGAATATCGAATATCGACCATTTTTCAATATCGAATATCGAATATCGATATCGAGGTTCCATATCGTATCGATATCGAATATCGAGTTTCAGAAAAAAATATCGAATATCGATATCAAAAATTTTGAAAAAATATCGAATATCGAATATCGATATCGAAAAGTCATATCGTTTGAACCCTACGGCCGCCCCCCCCCTTCCCGGGCCGGACCAAAAAATGTGCCAGAAATGGCACTTTCGGAAGACGATTTTGTCGACAGTTTGAAAAAAATTTGCGCGCAAGCACGCATTTTCCCTTCACAACATATATTTTTGGCTGACCGGTCTCCGCGGCCTCAAAGCCAGTGAAAATGGACTGAATTCGTGTCCATGTCGTTCTATATGCCTGTAAAATACAGACGTATACTGCTGTTTTGGCACCAATGCCAACGCCAGTGGCGCCATGGCGTGGCACCTACGAATGGCGCCAGCGCCAGGGTGCCATTCCCCCACTACAGGGGTAAAGTTTAGGGGGGGGGGGGCGCCGCCCCCCCCCCTAAAATTTGACCCCTGTAGTAGGGAGCTTGCGCCATGGCGCTGGCGCCATTTGTTGGCGCCACGCCATGGTGTTGGCGCCATTCTTAGGCGCCGCGCCATGGCGTCAGACCGCTGTATATGTATGTATTTTACATACATATATAGCGACATAGACACAATTGAGTGCATTTTCACACAGTTTGAGGCAACCGCGACCGGTGAAGTTAAAATGGCTGTAATTTGAAGCAAAAATGCGCGCTTGCGCGCAAAATTTTTGAAAATTGACCCAAAAATCGTTGCACGAGAACACATTTCCGTACATTTCTATGGGCCACCCCGGAAGGGGGGGGGCGGCCGCCCCCCCCCGCCCCCCCCCTGGCTACGCCACTGATCGACACCAAATGTCAACTGGTGCCGATCCCAATTCAAAGCTTGCTGACGAGCCGACGAATGACGTTCAAACGCAAGCTTTGAATTTGAAATGGAACCAGTTGACATTTGGTGTCGATGTCAACTAGTGTGTGTGGGGCCATTAATGTGTCATTTTTGTTCAAATTGGGCACAACAAATCGATCAAATCTCTTCAGGGGGGATTATTCAAGGGGGGAATTATTATTTCCTCAATCATCTAATGGGGGGTTATTCGAGGGGGAATTATTCAAGGAAGGAACTATTCAAGCAAATACGGTATTTTTGTTGAAAGCGTGTTTGAAATATTTGTGACATCACACGCTCGCTGTTTTCCACTAAAGTTTCCTTTCAAAACCGAACATGTAGATATGATCGAGCCTGTGCCGCTGTGCATTTTTACCCGCTGTGCATGGTTACCCAGCGTGCATTTTTCGCTGCCCGGTGTGCATTGTTGCCCGGTGTGCATGGCGGCCGCCCCTCCATGCACACCGGGCCGCCATGCACACCGGGCACCGCCATGCGCGCCGGGTAACCATGCACAGCAGGTAAAAATGCACGCCGGGTAACGAACATGGAGGTCGGCTGCGGAAATACATCATGTGACCAGGGCGGCAAACACAAAAGATATCGTACACAATCCTATTGTTTGCCTTTGTGTTCGCCGCCGGCCCACGTTTTAATGTAAACACCTTCCCGATCAAGTTCGGCCCCCCCATTTTTGATTTTTCTTCTGACGTCCTAATTTCAGTTCTAGGGCGCGCCGGAAGCTGAAACGTGGGGGAGATATGGGCGCAACCCCCCTCTACTTCGCATGAATTGGGGGGTCGTGGCGACCCCTTACAAGGTGGGTCGCCCTAAGTGACAAAGTTTTTATTGGCTTTTTTGGTGTCCCACACAGGTCCAGCCCCCACTGATTTCTGAGCTGTGGGAGGGGTAAAAATCTAAAATGTTAGATTTATACCCCTCCCACAGCTCAGAAATCAGTGAGGGCCGGACCTGTGTGGGACACCAAAAAAGCCAATAAAAATTTTCTGCCAATAAAAAGCCATAAGCCATGACCTCAAACGCGGGCCGGCGGCGAACACAAAGGCAAACAATATGATAGTGTATGATATCTTTTGTGTTTGCCGCCCTGGTTACATGATGTATTTCCGCAGCCGACCTCCATGTTCGTTACCCGGCGTGCATTTTTACCCGCTGTGCATGGTTACCCGGCGTGCATGGCGGTGCCGGTGTGCATGGCCGCCCGGTGTGCATGAGGGGCGGCCGCCATGCACACCGGGCAACAATGCACACCGGGCAGCGAAAAATGCACGCTGGGTAACCATGCACAGCGGGTAAAAATGCACAGCGAGTCTGGCCCCCTCGAAATACCCCCAGGGGGTTTATTATTTCGCCAGGAAAATTTGAGGGGGGGATAATTCGAGGGGGGGGGGTTTATTCGAGGGGGGGTCTATTATTTCGCCGGAATTTCCGCCAGAAATTTCGGAAATATCCCCATACGCAGACGTAGAAAAATCTAACAATCACATAGATTTATATGTGTTTATAGGCATATATTACTGTACATACACAGAAACCCTTCCCTAACGTCACTTAATCATCAGTTTTAACCTGTGTTCTGCATAGTACACATCACAAACTGCGGTATTTTTCATGTACGTTCACGTTACACTCAATTTTAGGGGGGGGGGGGTATTTCGAGGGGGGGGTATTATTTCCTCAGCCGAAATTTAGGGGGGGGGTATTTCGAGGGGGCGTTAATTCAAGGGGGGGGGATAATTAGAGGTAATACGGTAGATATATTTACACGCTTACAGGAAATTTCGCAATTTTGAAAACATTGGTGCGACTCAGCAAAGCATATTGTCTTAGGAAACTTGGGCACTTATGCGTAGTTGCCACTGGACAAAACCAATAAACAAACCTATCTAAAAAAAACTGATTGTTCATTCGCGGCAAATATTTGTGCTAGCGTTGTGAACAGTGACCCGGGTACTAGTGCCAAACGTCCCCATCCCCCCTCCCCCCCTAGGACCCGGCCGTAATGTAAAACCGGCCGGAATGTTGCCCGGCCGGAATGTAGCATCCCCTACATTACGGCCAGGCTTTCATTACGGCCGGGTGGGAATACATTAAGGCCAGGCTTTCATTACGGCCGGGTTTTCATTACCGCCGCTACACCCTCACCATATTGTGCCTACACACACTAGTTTTCACCGTGACTTCGTGTGAAAACTGAAATTTTTTCAGATGCAAATTAAGGAACACCGTTGAATAATTTAGATTCGAATTTAAATTATTGAAAGTTGAATTTTGAAAAATTTGAAAACTAAAATGCATAAAGCATACAATAAGAGTAGGCTGGATGTCGCCATGACGCCATTTCAGTTTTCACAAGTGTCACGGTGAAACCTAGTGTGCGTAGGGCCAATATATCCAAATTTCAACAATTTTAGCCAAGCGGTTTCCGGGATATAAGCACCTGCTCGGGGGCGGACCCCCCCCTAAAATGCTAACCCAAAAATCCCCTGTGGGCAGACCCCCCCCCCCCCCCCCTAAATTCTCTACCAGCGATTTCACGTATGGGTGCGATGCACTCTCGACTGGCCGCTTACATCAGTAAGTAAATAGTTGGCAACGTTGATATTTATGTGGGCCAGTCTAAGGATGGCAGAATTTCGAACTGTTTGGTCAAATACTCCCGTCTATACAAGACAAGGACCGGACATCGAAACGGGACAAAATAATCGCCAAGAAAAAAACACAGACTACCGAACCAACATTAGCTGGCGCTGTTATATCACAGCAAAAGTAGCAGGCCAGTTTACTGCCAGATATGGCGCCCTTTTGTGCACTCGGCCCGTGCGTAGCTGTGGAACTGCTAGTAAGGCCACTTTTGTTGGCGCCATGGCGCAGCACAGCGAATGAATCAAAGCCCAACGCTGCCGTTAAAGCCAGCTGGGTGGGGGGGGGGGGGGTTATTGGTGTGGTCACGAAAAATAGGGTAAGGTTCTATTGCGAAAGATCAGCACACCGGGTAACGAAAAAGCTCTCACTTTGATTTGAAGTCAGACAGGGGACTGTCCCGCGCCCTATTAAGTCAAATGTCACGTAAAATGACAAAAAAAAGAAAGAACATACTTTATTACTGAACTCTTGATTTGCATGACATTTCATAAATTTGTATGATATTTTATTTGACATGTGACATAAATACTTTCAATTTACCGTAGGGGTAAATTTTGACCCCCCCTTCCCCGTGGGGCAGATAGATCGAAAACCGCTCATCCAAATAGCAATTGGGGTGACATTTCTCAAAAATCGCTCCGGATAGCTAGATAGCTAGGGGATTTGGTGGGACAGGATGCCGACAGGATTTACATGGTGCGGAACTGCCGCCATGTCTATGCGACAGCTACGAAACAGTGAAGTCAACAAGATATTTCCAAAATCTCGACTACGGTCTCTTAATCAGACCCTGACGCTATCACAATCCGGCAGCAACCTTATCATTGGCAGCGGCCAGTACAGCGGGCAGCCAGCGAGCCTCGCGCGAGTCGGTCAACAGCAAGATCACGTCGTGGCTGCGCACCAACGAGTTCAACTGAGCCACCGTGGAGTTGAACTGCCCACGCTCATTTGGGGCTACGGTGTGACCTGAGAATGAGTGTGATAAGTACATTTTGCATCTACATGTTTACATTGTAAACATTATACATTGTTTTCCATGTAAGTACATATTTTTTATTTTTGACATTGACATTTTCACACTTTCCACATCGAAATATGTGATACTCACCAGGCATCGGCACATGAATCACGTGTCCCTCACATGTAACCCCCGGGTGAATTTCTTGTAACCTTGTCGCAGCAGTAGGTGCCTTTGGCAAGTTGCCAACTGCATCCGCATGCGTAAAAAGCGACTGCCTAGCTGGGTTGCTGAGGCTTATTGTTCCATTGTCGATAAAAGTTATGTGCCGCACACCCCAGGCCTGAGCGGAGTTGTTGTTTTTGGGGTGGGAAAGATCAAAAGCGTAAAAACAGCAGTTAAAGCCAGCCAGAAACACAAAACAAAATACACAAACAGCGATCCCCAAACACGCAACTATCCACAAACCAGTAACAATCTGGCCACGCTGCAGCCCAACGTGCCCGCGCCGAACAGAAGGCACTTGGTCACCTTGAACGTGTCCAGGTTCAACTCCGGCATCAACCGCCAGCGCATCAACTGTAGGTTGAGATCGAGTGCGCTCTCTGCCACCCTGTTGGAATAATGAATATGAACTGATTTGATAGTGATTGGGCGAGTAGGGTTCAAACGGGATAGACTTTTCGGAATCGGGATTTTTGTTTTGAATTCGGCATCGGGATCGTGTTGTCGGGATTGGAATTTCAAATTTTCGGGAGCGGGATTAGGGTTTGAACCGAGATGAAGCAGTAATAACAAGCTATACAAGATTACTAATAATTCATGATAACAAACATCAAAACAGTAAAAACAACAAACATTGCGGGATCCATACTACTCCTCATGTCAACACACTTTGACTTCAATTTCCCATCATGATTTCTCTCCCATCCAATACCGCATACACGAATATCACCTTCTGGCACATTGCCAGAAAATTTGAATGTAAAAATTCTGGAACCGGCCAAATCAAAACTCACACCAGGACATGCAGAGGTAGCGACTCGCTTTGCACGCAGAGCAATCACTTTTAAATTTTGAGTTACTGAAAGTGGAAAATATAAAAATTTATTGTTTTAATTAGGGTTCAAACGATAGATCGTATTGAATATCGAATATCTATATCGAAAATTTTGAAAAATATCAAATATCGATGGTCGATATAGTATCGATATCGAATATCGAGTATCAGAAAAAAATATCGAATATCGATATCGAAAAGTGATATCGTTTGATATACCTAGTTTTAATCCCACGTAATGAAAATGTAAGTTTCAAAAGTAAATAAACACACGGGATCTATACAAAAGGACAGAAGTCAATACATTTCTCAGCGGCCATCCTGTATTGTCATGGAATGTACTGGGATCCATAAATGCCAAAAATGACTGAAAATGTGATTGGAAATTGCATCGAGGGGTAGTCAATAATTTCAAAACATCTCCAATTTTGTCAAAACTCACAATATCAACGTTGAAATCAGACTGCAATAACTTGTCAAAATCATACACACATAAGCAGTCGCCATCAAATCTGGCCCAGAAAAAAATTGGTAATAAGTTTTCAACTGCTTGCTTAGAATACCATTTCTGTAAACTGAGCAGCTGGTTTTCATTGAGAAATTTATCAATCTGATTCGACGGCCCTTCGGAATTGATGGCGAGTTCTGATATGGTTGCAGCGGGATAACACATCCAAAAATGGTACAGGTGTTTCTTGAGATTCTGTGAAAATAGGAAGGAAAATGTTACGCGTAACCAGGGGTCTCCAGGTTTTTGACCCTCCGGGGGTTGGGTAGATAAAAAGCAAATCGCCCCTCCGTTGGTATAGATAGCTGAAATTTTTTTCTGGGGGTTGAGTACTTGGAGGGACGGGTTCGCGGTGGTTCAATATATTTAGGTATTTCAAGGTGTAGAAGGCAGATAGTGACAAAAAAATCGCAAAAATATGGGGTAAATTTAGCTAAGAGTAGCTAATAAGCTAAACATAGGCACTAAGGCACATGAGCAAATGATTTTGAAGGTGAAAATTGACAAAAAGACACGAAAATTGAAGCAAAATATCACAAAAATCGCTGCACATAACTGGTCGATTGGGGGAGTCGAAAATTTGTTCCCATGGGTTAAAAAGATATCTAAGCAGCCTCCAGGATAGATGGATAGCTGGGCGACTTACCCTCCCATTGGAGACCCCCTGCCAACATCAACTGTTTTCCAAATGCAATAATAACCAACCGCATAAATAGTAGCAGTCACAGGGAGCAGGGCCCCTTCCAGTGCAGTTGGATCACTCGAAGACAAAATCTCATTCTGAATCTGTGTCATAATAAGACAAAAGTAAGAAGATGACAGTGAGAAGTAAATACTTAGGCAGTGTAAATGGAAACACGAATATGCGGCAACATGGAAACATCCCCAAATTTCGAAGCATTTCATTTCACAATATCAACAATTTAAGAGTCTTAACCAACAGGCATGTGGAAAAAGTCGAGTCACACTGGGATGAGGTTTGTCCCGCACGTTGTCAATTGAAAGTTTCAATTCGTACAGTTCAAGTGCTTAAGCTTAATTTAGTTGTTGGGTTGCTTACTTTTTTGCTCAGATTTGAAACGAGCCAATCGATAACTGAGGCGTCCAATTCTAAAAGTCGACAAGTCCAAATTGTGAGTTAGGCCCAGAAACGTCATCTGGGGCTAATCCAGCACATTATTCATATTTTCCATAATTTGTTTGACCTCAGATCGATTTCGAAACTTTAGGGGAAAAATGCAAAAAAAATGTTGAGAGCAGGCTGCAAATCTGGCACTTTATTATCGGACACTACTTACTCAAAATCGCATTACGTGGACTTGTCGAATTAGACGCCTCAATTATTACAAAAAAGGCCACACACCTCGACGGCCGCCTCTTGCACCATTTTCACACGGTCGACCGCATTGAAACTTTCCAAGGTGTTATAAATGTACATTTTGCCGGACACGCGCACTTTGCATCCATCGCGCGACTGCGAAAAACCCGGCACATCTCTGACGGAATCATAGTCGAAAATCATACGACATGGTAAATCCGACCGATCAGCTGGGAAAGAATAGACGATAAATAGGAAACACAAGAAGTTGGCACAGTGCCGAGAGTGATGAACCAACTGTTAACAAAGTACGGACGGACTTCAAACGGTCCCTCTTCTAATTGCCAATCGTTCAATTTCCTGCGCGATAGTTCGGACCAGAATTCTGGCTCAATGAACGTTGAAAACGGTGCGAATTTGGCGGGCACGGACATTCTGTGAGAAAATCCAGCGTTCTCGTGAATAAACACGGACTGTTTTTTTGTTAAGGTGTTGAAATCTTGGCACGTTTCCATGTTTAAAAAAAATGAGAATCGGGTCATGGCAATTTAACCTTCTGCCGATTTGGCGTCCCGCCAGAGGTTTAAGTTTAAGCTTAATTTGCGATTTAAGTAAATCGCGTTGCGCGAGCTGCGAGCGCAGGCGCAAATCACGCAACCACGGGGTCACGCAATTTGCGCAAATGCGCAAATTGCGCAGCTCTGGGCCGCACCTCAACGCCAAAAAGCTCAGAGCCGGTCTTTCAACCAGGCTCCTGGCTGGGCGTGAGCGCAAGTGAACGTTTTTAGGTGTATTTATAATTTTTCAGTATCAAAATGCGGTATGGGTTAAAATGTGCGGTAGGTAGGAATTTTTCCTGCATTTTGTCATGAACAGTTTTCAATCTGCATCTGGATTTCAAACCCATTTTTAAAAGGTTTCAACAACAAATTGGATTGGTATGGAAGTGTTTACCTTGTAACATTTGGATAAAAACAGGTAAACATAAATATGTAAAGGGAAATAAAAATATGATACCATTGGGTGTAATGATGCTAAATTACAGTTGAGTTGGTTCTGTAATGTAAATGTAACTTTTGCAGGCATTGTCGATGTTGCAGCTATAGTGCCACTGGTCATACTGGTGCTCTTTGCGGGTCAACGTGATTTTTGTTGACTTTGTCCAGGACCAAATATGACTATGCCGGCATATTCCACAGGTGCGTATTCGACACCATGTACAAAACCATGCAATTATTCTAAGTAGATGAAGATGCATATTCTTGACAGGATTTCTAAGCTCAAACCGCAACACAGGTAAATGTCTACCTCGTTGCCATCGTTAAGGTAGTGATCCATGTGGCGCAGCTTGTTGCATGTCATCAAACTGGATTTGTGATGACTGTGAAAACATTTGCCTGTGTAAACTGAAACAGTGAATTCATGATGTACCATATTACCTTGAAATACCCCCAGGGGGTTTATTTTTTCAGAGTGAGAATTTTGAGGGGGGGGTTAAACATTGTCTATACACCAAATTTAGGGGGGGTATTTCGAGGGGGGTATTTTGAGGGTGGCGGGGGTATTTCAAGGAAATACGGTACATAAAGTAATTTGGCAAATGAAGACCTAAAGTAAGTGTATGTGCCTTGGTCCGGGGATGTTCAGCCATTGTACGGAGCCACGCGAACTTTCAGTAATTACCGTAATTTGTCAAGTAAAGCGCAAAGATGATATAAAGTTGTGTGTATTGTCATATAATGTTTGGACTAGTGATGGAAAAGCACCAGAAAACATGGATGGAGTGATATAGATGAAGCTATATACCGTGTGATGAAGCCACCGAAGTTAGCAACCTCTGCCACCGATTCCAGCAACTCCAAGACCGTAATGAGCAACGGTCTCTAGAGTGGTTAGATTTTCCCGTTGTAGCCAAACGTCCACTTGTCGACAGCCAGTTACGTTTATTTCATTGTTGCGTGTTGGAAAAGGGGTTTGAAGTTGTTTCAGGTACTTTATTTCAATCAAATACAGCATAAAATTACAAAAGCGCAAAGTTAGCAAGCTTCCTAGTCAAAGTTTCTATTGCTAACTTATTTAATTTGCAAGGTCAAATCCAGACTCAGGTCCAAAGACTGAAGTAAAAACTTCCAAAGTTGCAGAAACACAGAAATTTGTATATAAAACCTGGCTACAATAATCTCCTAAATACAATCCACAAATAAAACACATTTAGCCTAAACAGTTGGCTTACGCATAGCGCGTGTACATTCAAATAAGTATGGTAAAGAAATACAATGTACAAATTAGGCAAGAAACCATTAATCTTGCGGGGTGCCAAATCCGCAAACTTGGGAGAGTTGCTAATCTGTTTCAATTTGTCAGAAAACATTGATGCACTTTGGAAACTAATTTGATAGGGTTGGCAACTAGAAATAGCGTTGTAAATGTTCTAAATTATGTAAGTAGAGCAGGGTACATATTTTATATCTTAACTTAATTATTCTGCATAATTCTCATAATAACTTATCAGAAACTTTTGAGTTAAATATTCTCCATGGATAAATAATATAGCACATGAAAACCAAACAGTTTGCATGGATAAAAATTATAGTGCATGAAATAAGTAAAATGGACAAATGAATAAATTAGACAAAAATGATCCTAATTATCAAATGTCCAAATCCATATTACCTTGAATTAACCCCCCCCCTTGAAATACCCCCCTAAAATTTGGCTGGAAATAAATCCACATCTCAGCAAAAACAGGTGTTTTTATGTCACTCTCAACACAGTTTCAAGGATCATCAACAGTCACAAAAAAATGCACTTTTTAAATAATTTCTCTGTTCCAAAATATTTGCGCATCTCACAAACAGTGCAAAAAACACCTAAATGAACTTTTTTGACTAAAATCTAGGCTTTCCTGTGGCACCCTTGTCGCCTGTGGCACCCACCGCACACTTCAAACCAGCAACACAAAAACACACTGCGCCACAGCGTATTTCAAACCCGTTTTGGAATTGTTTCAATGCTGAATTGGATCAATTTTAATTGGTTTTTACCCATGCATTACAAGGTAAAGACTTTCACATTGATCCAATTCACCATTGAAACATTTTCTAAATGGGTTTGAAATACGCTGTGGCACAGTGTGTTTTTTGTGTTGCTGGTTCAAATCCCATCTCATAGGACCCCATGGGTTTCATTTTCGCTCACTCCACTAACCAGCAAATGAAACCCGCGAGTGTTATGTTTCATTCGGACTTACTAAAGTTCAACTATATAAATATCACCGATTCGCAATCATTCTCAAAATCAAAAGCGCCATGGCGCTTTATGCTTTGGCGGCGCCATGGCGCTTTTACGTCACTACACAAGCTCTGTGTACATATATTTGCACACATGTGTTCAATTAACAAGACATATGGAGTGTTGTGATGGTATTTACATGTGCTTTCCGTTCATTGCCAGAGGGGCCACAGAACTGATGATATGCAACGCCGCGGGGTTCAAATTACATTATAATTATAATGAGTTATAATATGTTATAATTACGGGGTTAAAATGCTGACAAGAATGTGGGATTTACTCAAGAATGTGGCACTCATTTACTGTAGCAGTGCTCTTATTTGATCTCTATATCTCATTTGACAAAGTTTGAAGATTCAACACCAATCATCACTGAAAATGCATTTATTAAGTAATTTACCTGTTCCAAAATCTTTATGGGTTGCAAAAAAAGTGCAAAAAAGACATAAATGATCTTTTTGACATTCCAACATTGCCGAAGGCTTATGAAAGTCATCACATTTGTTTTTGCACTTTATTCATCTGTGCACAGATATTGCAGTGCGTTAATTATTTAACTGATTCATTTTTCAGCGAATCGTTTGGCCACTAGGTAATACTTGTTGCATAACACATTGCTGTTTATAACGTTATGACCCCATTGACAAGCACAAGGATCCAAGAAAAAATGACAAGTCAGACGACAAGTCAAGCAAATAATGAGTAAACTCCAGTAGGGCGAGATACTTTTTTGGCATCAACTATTTTGATGTGATACCTCGGGGAGCTACGTTGCACTTTAATATGTACAAATGATACATAATGTTTGTGGATTTTAGCCACTGAGAGTGAGATTCAGCAATCTCAAACCCACTGGGAGAGGATATGAACTAGGAACATGAAAAACACACCACGCTACTGGGTATTTCAAACCCGTTTTGGAATTGTTTCAATGCTGAATTGGATCAATTTTGATCGGTTTTTACCCACGCATTACAAGGTAAACACTTTCACATTGATCCAATTCCCCATTGAAACATTTTCTAAATGGGTTTGAAATACGCTGTGGCGCAGTGTGTTTTTCATGTTGCTGGTTCAAATCCTGTCTCATAGGACCGCATGGGTTACAGTTACGCTCACTCCACTAACCAGTAAATCAAACCCGCCAAAAAGTTCAAAAACATCATATTGGTTATTTTTGCATTTTTTTTTGACCCGCACAGATTCTGTGGTGCATAAATTACTTAAGAACTGCTGGTTTTCAAGGCTGCTGATTGTTGAGAGATTTGAGTTTATTGAGTGTGGTAAATGACACAGGTGACAAGATGACACAGGTGACACAGGTGACTTGTTGACAAGTTGAATACAAAGGGGGGGGGGGAAATCGCTTATTTGACTCTTTTGAAATCGTCTTGATGCTTATTCCGCAGTTGAACGAAGTCATCCTTGTCACTGAGCACAATTTCATTTTCTTGGTATAGCATTGTAAAAAGCAATATTGATCACTAACATTTCCAGTGCAGTGTATTTTTGGTGCTACAGGTTCAAGAATCTCTAATCCTAACATTTCATCTAACCCATCACTGGCCATAGCTTTGCAATAACTACCAGGTCTTCTGTCATTCATAATTTTTATCTGTATCCAAATCTGTAAAAAACACATACATACAAACACAAAGTAATATTGGACACATACTTTGCAGTCCGCTGGGTATACTTTTTACTGTTCAGTTACATCAAAGTTCACTTTTGCTGAATTATTATTGTTGTTGTAGTGTATTTTTGCTACCTTTTGATGATTTTTTGTTGGTTCAGTTAAGCTTGAACTACAAGTGAAGTTACTGGCATGATCCATAGTTGCAGAATGTACAGCTACCACAATCAAACACAAACAGGCAAACCTGCATGCAGGTTTTCCTTCTGCAAATTTGTTTATTACCGTGCAAATTTCACTTTATTTTTACCATTTCCATGAAAATTTCGCTTTCCATTTTCAGTTTTCCGGCATTTCATTTTTCTGTTTTCCAGCCGACAATTTTTTTTACCTTTCCGTTTTCCGTTTTCCGCTGAGTGAAATTTTTATACCTTTCCGTTTTCCGATAGAAATTTTTTTTACCTTTCCGTTTTCCGTTTTCCGTAAAGTGAAATTTTTTTACCTTTCCATTTTCCGTAAAAAAATTTTTTGACACCCTACTCTACACATACTTCATTCACCCCATTTCCTTTTCATTTTAAATGCCACTTCCTCCAGAAATTTTACATAAAATTTGATCACCTAATTTTTGCAATTATGCTGAAGAATCAGCTTTAACTTCATCTAATAATAACAATTGTTTAAGTGAAATTTTTCTGAAAGTTTTTAAATAAAAATTGTGGTGGCTGGAAAGCTTGGAACCAACAGTTTCTGCCCTTGGGTTTCAGCCAAGGGTGTCCCTCCAGGCTGATGTAGCCATGCTCACCATAATCATATGCCAATTCCTCCATGGGAGCTATATTCCGCAGAGCCTTCAAAACCAGCCTGGGATTTCTATACAAATTAAAAATGGCCATTTTCAAATTGGGTGGGAAAAATTTGTCTTTTTCATGTGAATGGTTGATTCGGCACACAAAGTGATCTGGGTTCTCATCCGTGGCATCGAGGCTGTGGAAAAATGAGTAAATAAGTAAATCACAGTCTGCATAGATAGAAAATAGCTCCTCCGAGGGATAGATAGCTGTAAATATTTCTGGGGGTGCTTGCGGGGGCAGAAAATATAGGCTTTTTAAGGTAGAGATGGCAGACAGGAGAAATAGTGCTTAGGAGGTTAACCCACTCATTTAACTCCCTCAGAATCCTCACTCTGAAAAAATAACCCCCTGGGGGTATTTTGAGGAAATACGGTACATACTTCTTCTTATATATGGTGGTTATTGCTGCATTTTTCTACTTCTGCGTACTTTACAAATACCAAAATAGTACTGGGAGTTCAAGCAATTTCTGGCATAGTGATAAACCCCCCTCAAAGTACCCCCTCAATTTAAGACCCCCCCCTCAAAATTTCCACTCTGAAAAAATAAAAGTAAACTATAAAACAATAAAGTTCCACATGGGACGTCTATTTACAACAAACCTACACTGTTTGTTCTGGAAAGTGAAATAATAAATAAAGTTGCTTGGGTTCTCCAGCAGTTCTTCATCGGGCTTGTTGACATCTTCCCCATCCTCAGGATGCCTTTATACTCTACCACATAAAGACCTGGACGAAAAATGAGAAATCGTTTTTTAAAATTTCAATCAATTTTTGTGCTGACCGTGGCAAAATGGATGGATAAAGAAATACAGAGATTTGATAATTAGGCTCATAATTTCTATTTACTTATTTGCACTATTTTACATTTCATGCACTATATTAATTTACCACGCAAATTGTATTTCCTGCACTATATTATGTATCCATGGAGAATATTCAATTAGGAAAGTGTATTGTAAGTTATTGATATGTTTATGTGGAATATTTAGGTTAAAAGGTCAAATAAGTTATTATTAGGTGTATTAACATAAAATTAGACTCATTCAACTTGCCGTAATTTTCTGATCATTATTATATATACATTTACATGGTTTACTTGTAATTTGGGAAAGTCAAATCTTGTAAATATTTATGTGCTACATATTTACTTAGGCCAGCGTCCTAATAGAGAAATAGTGCCCTGTGTGTAACTAGCATTTACTGTACGTGTTCAACTAAGCCCTTTGCGTAGGCATAATTATTATAACCCTGCTCACAACTTATATTTATTTACTTTGACATTATGGTAAATACCCTGCTCAAATTATACCAAAGAATATACTATAAACCCTGCTCAATTAATATACCCATTCACTTCGAATAAGTCCCAATTTGTCCATTATGAAGTATACATTTCCAGGAAGTGATTATTATTATTATGTTGAATATACCCTGTTCTATTTACATCCTTAGGAACATTTGCACCACTATTTACAATTTCCAAACCCTATCATATTAGTTCCAATGTGCGTCAATGTTTTCTGACAAATTGAAGCAAATTAGTAAATCGGCCGAGTTTGCCGACTTCGCGCCTCTCAAGAGTAATAGTTTTTCCATTAGCCCAATTTGTACCTGGTATTTCTTTACCATAAGTATTTGAATGTTTGCACGCGTAGTATAAGCCAGCTGTTTCGGCAAAATGTGTCTTATTATTGCATTTATGTTTTATTTGTGCATTTGAATTTAGGAAATTACTGTAGCTGGGTTTTTATACATAATTTCCGTGTCTTAGCTACTTTGGAAGTTTTTACTTCAGTCTTATGACCCAGTCCCGACCCAGAAAATAAGCTAGCGATAGAAACTTTGACTAGGAAGCTCGCTAGGCTTTGCGCTTTTGTATACACGCTGTATCTGATCGAAATAAAGTACCTGAAACAATCTTGAAACCCCCTTGTAACACGCAACTACGAAATAAACTCAACTTGGCTGTCGACAAGTGGACGTTTGGCTACAATGAGAAATCAACCACTCTAAAGGCCGTTTCTCACTACGGTCTTGAAGCAGCCGGATTCGGTGGTAGAAGATGCTGACTTTGGTGGCTTCATCACAATTTTCATTCCCCGCCCCCCAGAGTAATTTTTGGGGGGCCACCCACATCAAAATGTAGCCCTAACATTTCTCTACATGAATCCCTGGGGAGACCCCTGTAGCTGCTTTGACGCGGCCGCAGGGGCGCCTCCAGTAAAAAAATTTCATTTTTGGGGTGGTCAAAAAAAAGAGAAATCCAAACCCTTTTTTTTTGCGCTCTTTACACGCGTTTTGTAAAGAGCGCAAGAGGATGTCGTTTGGATATTCCTGTACAGAAATGCACCGGCTTTTGTTTGAGATGGCTGGCGACACTTGTATCCTAATCTTTTTGGGGTAAATTTGACTGCGAAGATTGATGTATTTTTGGTCGATTTTTAGTGATTTTGACGCGATTTTGTCGAGTGCCAGCTTGAATCTGCATGGAGGGGAGCGAAAATTGAATGAAGGATGCAGAACAACATGGCACATCTTTCTACATGCTCCAAATTCCCCAAAACCACCCTCAAAAAAAGTTGTATTTGAACACTCAAAATAACTTTTTCAGCGCCGCGTCAGTCTGAGGTCCGTGCGCGCTACATGGCCACAAGGGGCTTCCCATCCCTCGTGGCCTGCGCAGAGTTGTTCTTAAGGATCGCCAGAACCGCAAGCGCGTGGCACAGGCTCGTCTGCTGCTGCAGGAGCACTGCCAGGGCCACCTGAACCTGAACGTTTTTTTGGACAACAAAAAGTTTTTTGTGTTCATATACTTTTCAACTTTTTTCTAGGGGGGTTTTGTGGAAGTTGGAGCGTGTAGAAAGATGCACCATGTTTTTGTGCATCTTTCGTTTAATTTTTGCTCCCCTCCATGCAGATTCAGGCTGGCACTTGACAAAATGGCATCAAAATCGCGAAAAACTGACCAAAAACAAAATTTTAGAAGTCAAATTTACCCCAAAAATTTCATGATACAAGCATCACGAGCCATATCAAATGATAGCCTGTTCATTTCTGTACAGGAATATCCAAATCGCAACTGATTGCGCTCTTTACACATCACGTGTAAAGAGCGCAAAAAAGTGGGTTTGGATTTCTCATTTTTTTTGACCAACCCAAAAATGAAATTTTTTTACAGGAAGCGCCCCTGCGGCCGCGTCAAAGCAGCTACAGGGGTCCCCCCAGGGGTTCCTGTAGAGAAATGTTATGGCTACATTTTGATGCAGGTGGCGCCACTACAAAGTTATCGTGGGGCTCAGAAAAAAACGTTTAAAATTTAAAAAAATTTCTCATTTTTTTTGTCCGGTTCTTTACTCTCCCCTCTTGATCAGCACCAGCATTTTTACATCCCTGCCTGTAAAATATTACACTTACATTATTAAGTATGTGGAATCTGTCAAACTACCAGAAAAAGCAACATGAGAGTTATTTTTGGTATGACTTTTTTGTCTGGGAGTTATTTGAGCAAAATTATTTTGTCATCAGAATATCAAGTTATTTGAGGGGTGTTTGAGGGGGGGGGGCTTTTTTGAGGATATACTGTGTGTATGTAAGTATTATTAAGCGTGGAAATTTTGATGAAATAATACAATCACATCACACCTTGAATGACCTCCTCCTCACATTGTGATGACAAAAAAAATATGAAAGAAATTGTGCATTTTTATACAATTATGAATGAAAAGCTGTAGGAAAACAATGGCCCTCCAAAACTTCAAATGCCAACCTTTCCAGTGATCCTCTGAAAACTCCAAAAAGCAACCTTCCTCATTCTGAATAGCATCTACAATTTCTCTATCTTTCTCTGCTTGTGATTGAACATGCCTCTTTGGTCTTGGCAAACTGGCAGCCTGTGCCAAGGTACTGCTAGTGCTAGGTTGCTGAAAATCATCCATTGACAACCTGCAAAGTTTACATAATCAGCCAATTGTAGATTTTGGGCAGCGGTAGATTTTATATATAACTGTATTACCTCGAAATAGCCCCATGGGGGTTTATTCATTCACCAGCAAAATTTGAGAGGGGGTTTATTCGAGGGGGGAAATTATTCAAGGGGGGTTTATTTTGTCAGAAAACCATTGGAGGCATGAATGTCATGCAAAGTGTCAAAAGTCATGGAAAACACCCTGTAAAATGTCAAATGGTGATAGTGTCCGGGCTGCTGTGGGGGGGGGGGGGTGAGCAGATCCTGGATGGTCAAGTTAACCCGGCCTGATGCCCGCAAGGTGCACAAGTGCTGCCCAAGTAATGCACAAGTGCTGCCCAAGCATTGCACATGTATGCACAAGTAAACAGCCGTCCGGTGCACAAGTAAATGCCCTACCCGGTGCACAAGTACGGGCACTTTACTTCAGCACCGACCCATGCCCAATTACACTATTCTAATTACTAAAAAATGTACAAACTAATTACTAAAAAATGTACAAACAAAAACTGAAATTTAAACAAACACACGGTTGGAACAGGGCGCGGTGCTGCCGGACAAATTGTCACAGGGGCGGGCACGGGGGCAAATGCATGGGCTGGAAGGAATTGTACAGATTTAAAACATTATCAAACCTACAGTAAGCAGTAATTTGTCAGATAAAGAACCCCTCCCTCAAAATGAACTGTATGTACTTTTGTCTGCAACTATTCGCACATGCAATGGTGGCATGAAAACCAACATAAATACCATAATTTGTTAATTGTACCATTCCAATTACTAAAAAATGTACAAACAAAAACTGAAATTTAAACAAACCTCGCGGTTGGAGCAGGCGCGGCGCTGCCGGATGGGTGGGCACATTGTCACTAGGGTTCAAACGGGACCAGTTTTTCGGACCGGGACCGGGACCAGAAATTTTCTAATGTCGGGACCGGGACCGGGACCGGGACTGGGGGGTCGGGACCGGGACTGGATTTTTTCAACTGTCAGGACCGGGACCGGGACCGGGACTGGGGGGTCCGGACCGGGACTGGGATTTGCCGAACCAGGTACCGGAACCGCGGTATTGTTTGAACCTTATTGGTATGTAATATTCAGCTAATGTTGTTCCACACACCTCCACTGTGTGTAGGACCACTCTCTATGTATAAGCCTTTTCTAATAACATTATTCAAGCAGTATTCCATTGCCATCTTCACTTGAAGTTGTGAATATTTGATGAAACGCAATGTACGCGGGATTTTTTTTGGGAGGGGGGGGGGGGGGCGGCGCCAGTTGTAGATGCTAACGCCATGCCAGTATTGGCGCTGGCGTTGGCACCAACGTCTACAATATAGGTATCTTTATATACCTATATTTTGTACTAGAATCATGTTGGGGACCTTTCTAAGTTGTCACTTTATGGAAAAATACATAGCAATCATTGGCTGGGTATTTGCGCGCTTGCGCGCAAAATTTTTTAGATGTTTCTACAAAATCGCATTAGAAAAGTGCCATTTCTGGCAAAATTTTTTTTGAAAGATACGTTTTTTCCATCCCTTGTCGGGACCACTATAAAATTCCGGGACCGGGACCGGGACTGGGTGGTCGGGACCGGGACCGGGACTGGCTTTTTTTAATTGTCGGGACTGGGACCGGGACTGGGGTGTCGGGACCGGGACCGGGACCGGGACCGCCCCAGTCCCGACTTTTTGCCGAACCATGTACCGGGACCGCAGTCCCGTTTGAACCCTAATTGTCACAGGGGCGGGCACGGGGGCAAATGCATGGGCTGGAAGGAATTGTACAGATTTAAAACGTTATCAAACCTACAGTAAGCACAGTAATTTGTCAGATAAAGAACCCCTCCCTCAAAATGAACTGTATGTACTTTTGTCCGCGACTATTCGCACATGCAATGGAGGCATGAAAACTGACATAAATACCATAATTTGTTAATTGTACCACTCTAATTACTAAAAAATGTACAAACAAAAACTGAAATTTTAACAAACCTTGTGGTTGGAGTGGGCGCGGCGCTGTTGCCAGACACGGCCGGCACAGCGCTGTTGCCAGATGGAGCGGGCAAATTGTCACAGGGGCGGGCACGGGGGCGAATGCATGGGCTGGAAGGAATTCTACGGATTTAAAACGCTATGAAACCTACAATAAGCACAGTAATTTGTCAGATAAAGCCCCTCTCCCTCAAAATGAACTGTAAATATGTACTTTTGTCTGCGACTATTTGCACATGCAATGGAGGCATGTAAACTGACATAAATACCGTAATTTGTTAATTGTACCATTCCAATTACAAAAAATGTACAAACAAAAACTAAAATTTGAACAAACCTTGCGGTTGGAGCGGGCGCGGCGCTGCCAGACACAGCTGGCACGGCGCTGTTGCCAGATGGGGTGGGCAAAGTGTCACAGGGGCGGGCACGGGGGCGAATGCATGGGCTGGAAGGAATTCTATGGATTTAAAACATTATCAAACCTACAGTAAGCACAGTAATTTGTCAGATAAAGAACCCCTCCCTCAAAATGAACTGTATGTACTTTTGTCTGCAACTATTCTCACATGCAATGGAGGCATGAAAACCGACATAAATACTGTAATTTGTTAATTGTACCATTCCAATTACTAAAAAATGTACAAACAGTAACTAAAATTTAAACAAACCTCGCGGTTGGAGCAGGCGCGGCGCTGCTGGACGGGTGGGCACATTGTCACAGGGGCGGGTACGGGGGTGAATGCATGGGCTGGAAGGAATTGTACAGATTAAAAACGTCATCAAACCTACAGTAAGCACAGTAATTTGTCAGATAAAGAACTCCTCCCTCAAAATGAACTGTATGTACTTTTGTCCGCGACTATTCACACATGCAATGGAGGCATGAAAACTGACATAAATACCGTAATTTGTTAATTGTACTACTCTAATTACTAAAAAAATGTACAAAAACTGAAATTTAAACAAACCTCACAGTTGGAGCAGGGCGTGGCGCTGTTGCCAGACAGGGCGGGCACATTGTCACAGAGGTGGGTACGGGGGCGAATGCATGGGCTGGAAGGAATTGTACAGATTAAAAACGTTATCAAACCTACAGTAAGCACAGTAATTTGTCAGATAAAGAACTCCTCCCTCAAAATGAACTGTATGTACTTTTGTCTGCGACTATTCACACATGCAATGGAGGCATGAAAACTGACATAAATACTGTAATTTGTTAATTGTGCCACTCTCATTACTAAAAAATGTACAAAAACTGAAATTTAAACAAACCTTGCGGTTGGAGCCGGCGCGGCGCTGCCAGACACAGCCGGCACGGCGCTGTTGCCAGACGGGGCGGGCAAATTGTCACAGGGGCGGGCATGGGGGCGAATGTATGGGCTGGAAGGAATAAAATTGTACGGAATAAAAAAGTTGTCAAACCTACAATAAGCACAGTAATTTGTCAGATAAAGCCCCCCTCCCTCAAAATGAACTGTATGTTCTTTTGTCTGCGCCTATTCACACATGCAATGGAGGCATGTGAACCAAATAACTGTAACAAACCTAGCAGTTGGTGTGGGCACAGTGCTGCCGGACACAGCCAGCACAGCGCTGTAGCTGTACGCGGCGGGCATGGCGTTGTCCCTGGTCGCGGCGGGCAGTGCTGTCGCTAGACACCTCTGGCATGGTGCTGTTCATGCCAGGAGCAGACATTAGACATCTGTGCAAAAACAATTGGAAAGAAATAGGAAAAAAACGAAGGAAAAAAGACAAAAAGCACAGCAAAAATACCTGTCTGTAATCCAGCTTGTCAACTTGCACACTTGGACTTTGACAGGCAAAGGGATGGCGTCATGCGGCACATCATCAGGTGTGTCAACATCCAATTCTGTGGTCTCTTCAATCATGACAACATCCAACTCTGTGTTGGGTTTGACATGGAGCTCCTCAACTTTGGACAGGATGATGTGCAGCATGTCAACGACCACTTCGCTGTTCTGCCTGAAAACGTTAGTAGATGAATTAGTTTGTTAGTTGAAAACATGAGCACCCCAAGCACTGAAACTCATATGAACAAACCCGTATGAACAACACGTCATCGGGGCTTGGGATCTTGAAGCTCGCAGGCACCCACTGATGCACAAATTGCATAAATTCAAACAAGCACCGCTTCACACTATATTCACACACATCATTTGGTGACACATGCACTTCTTGATTGTACAGAGCAGCTACTCTGTAAAATACATACAGATGAAATATTTGTACATGTAAAAAAGCAATGCAGATGTAAAAACAATAGATGTCAAATGAAACTAACTTTTACAGCAAAATGCCATCAATGAGCTGTGCACCCAAATGCCAGGCAGTGCCAGCTGTCACTTCTGTTGACAGCAAATTGCCCAACTTGTCGCATACAGCTTGCAGCTTCTCCCTCAGGCTTGTGGGTGTCTGTGTAACAACAACCTTATTTCTTATGAACACCTGCCGCTTTATGAAATGTGCTGTTGTATTGGAGACTGCCGTTCTGTCCCAAAAAGCAATCCCAACCTCACACACCGCCCCCACTGTAAAGTTTGATATGAAAATTGACACCAAATAGTTGATGCCAAAAATTCACTAGTCTCCCCACTCGAGTCTAAATATTAGCTAACAGCCTAAAAAGCAATCCCAACCCCCCTTCCACTGTAAAGTTTGATACGAAAATTGACGCCAAATGGTTGACACCAAAAATTTGCTAGTCCCCCCACTCAAGTCTAAATATTAGCTAACAGCCTAAAAAGCAATCCCAACCCCCCACTGTAAAGTTGGCACCAATAATTGCTGATATGTATGTAACAGACTGGCCATGACAGAAACACTTTAAGGCATAAACGCTTAACACACTGCCTTAAAGAGTTTACCAATCGCAAGCATGCAGTGGCACATGCATGAGAGCATTTCTGCTCGCAGAAACAATCACTTAAAGGGGTTCCCAAAATATAAACACGCAGTCGTGCACGGCGCTAAAGTGTTTGCCATTTATAAATGTGTTACTAAAGGGTTTCCATGACCGCAAGCACTTTAAGAAAATATAAATGCATTGGGAATTGTGTGCGCAATATGAGCGATTTGTTTGTTCATTTATTGATTATTATTTTACTGTAGGTTGTATGATCCTGACCACTTATTTCACTACAGCGCATTCAATCAAAGAATTTTCAGTGCATCAACCAAGGAATTTTCCTGATAAATAATTTTATAAGTATACAAAATAACCACCAATTTTGTGGTTTTTCCAGCCAAAAAAGAAATGGACACTTAAATCATCTACAAAGAAATTGAAGAATCTCTATTCCAACCAGAAGCTCATTGCTCTCTGCTCTCCCTATACACTAGCAGTAAGAATAGTTGAGACTCTCCACTCCACCCTTATAAGGGAAACTTGTTCAGGTGATGTCCTGTGTTCATTTCACTCCTGATCAAAAATTGTTGAAATTTGAATGTTGCATTTATGACATTTATGTGAAAATCGATGACATCTTACTACAATTCCCCTGAGACCCAAGATATAATGGGTCTGAAAATAAAGTAAATTTTTATAAGGCAGTGTTTACATTCAATTTAGTGGCATGGACCTTTTCTTAGAAGTGTTATACCTCAATGGAAAAGTTCCGTATTTCTGAAAATGCAGTGAACTATAGATAGTATAGTAATATACATGCATGCAAAGTTTCAGGTGATTTCTTCATGCTTTTAAAAATATTGAGCTTCCATTGAGATATGACACTTTAAAAAAATGGTCACATCTTCACTAAATTTACTGTAAACATGAAAATTGGACTCTCCAAATGCAAATTGGACTCTCCAAATTGTGTTTTTTGGACAGAAATAACACAATTTGCATGCCAATAACTCATCCATTGTCAATCATGTTGCTGGTTCATTTGTTTTTTGTCAATCAACTTTTGAAATGATCACAAGTGAATGGAGAGTTCATTTTTGAGGTCATGTGGATGGTTGAATAGTTCCCCCCTTGAATATTTCCCCCCTGTAAGGCGAGTGAGGAAATAATAATTCCCCCCCCCCCTCAAATAATCCCTCTTAAAGATATTTCATCAATTAGTTGTGCCAAATTTTAACAAAAATGGCACGTTTATGTGTCAAAAATGCACATTTCATGAAATGACTTGATAGAAAAATGCTCAAAAATTTTGACAAAAGAACAATTCCCCCCTCAAAAAAAGTCTGGTAAAAAAATAATCCCCCAGGGGGATTATTCAAGCAAATTCGGTATGGTATATCAATTTGGGCCTGTTGATATGGATGAGACGAAGTGCTATAACCTGCCATAACCTGCCTTTAAATATATCACCCAACAAATTTCCCTTATGGGATGATGTGGGAGGGTCTGAACTATTCTTACCCTAGTATATAAGCTATATACACACTAGTGCACACTGTGCATACACACTATTTACAGCACTAGTTCTACATTTCACAAACAACAGCTTTCACATTACCACCATGCCCTGCATGGGCATGGGTTGAGACTGGCCATGTGCCATTACGCATGTAAACCCATTATGCATCTAGAACAGGCATGCATTTAAACAGCTGATCTATCTAACAAATATGCAATAAAACACATGATTTTAATGGTGAAAATATAAAAAAGTATGAAAATAAGTGACTGGTGAAAATAAGGGTAAAAGTTTTGGGGCTGTTCAGAGGAAGTAACCAAAAAATTTGCCTCTGGTATAGATAGACTGCTGGAGTGGGATTTCCCCCTTTCTTATGTGTAATGTGTCTACAATGGTCTACATGCATAATGGGTTTACATGCGTAATAGGCCTCTGACCCGTTGAGACAGCCAATTCTCAAAGACAATATTGGGTGCTATTTTATCATATTAGTCATTGCAATAGGATAAAAACATATCAAACACAGCAGTTCACATCACAAATGGGGATGAAAAAACGTAAAACAATACTCAATGCTACACAAATGGATCATTGAATGTGTAAATGCATTCTAGGTGGATATTACTTGGAAATAAAGTAGACACAAATGGCTTTTGATAAAATGTAAAACAATCATAAATGGTCGGGTCTAATGTGCCCCTGCCCCATCTTGTCCTTGCTTGCTGCGATCAGGGCGCGTGTCTGGAAAGGGTTAGGTAGGGTGAGCGGGTTAACAAGCAGCAGGGGTCTTGTAGATTTGGACCCCCGCGGGGGTTCAGATAGATAGTAAATCGCTCCTCCGGAGTGATAGATAGCCGTAGAAATATTGAGGGGGGGTCAGGGGACAGTAGCCAAAAATTTTGCCTCAGGATAGATAGATAGCTGAGCGGCCTCCAGGATAGATAGATGAAGCGTTTGGGGGGGGGGGGGTAACCCACGCCCACCAGACCCCTGACATACAAGACTCTCTCACAATCAAAGACCAAAACCACTCACAATAGCCATGGAAAGGCAGATTCAAATTTCTGTGGCAGTACAATACCAAGGATATCCTGCTTGGTCTTCTCACATTTGGTTTCTTGATGACAGCAGTTTCATGCAGCTCACATAATGCATCTTCAATGATTGCTGACTGCCCAGGACACCAGGGGGTACTCCCAGACCCTTAAAAATGCCCTGTAAAACATCTAATGCCATGCAAAGTGTCAAAAGTCATGGAAAATGCCCTGCAAAATGGCAAACAAATGTTTTCCATTTTGCAGGGCATTTTACATGACTTTTGACACTTTGCATGACATTTTACAGGGCATTTTGCAAAGTCCATTGACCAATGACAAAATCTGAAGTACAAATGGAAAGTGTTGTGCTCAGTTGAACAAATAGCACATAAATTATGATAAATTGCTCATAAACCATTAATTGAAAACAGAATTATGATAAATTGCTCATAAATATGACACAAAAAATTGATAAATTCTACATAAAAAAATTATAGATTGCACAAAAATTAGTATAAATTGCACATACAAAATGATAAAATGATAAATATCAAGTTATGGGAAATAACATGTGACATGATAAATCAACCATGCAAATTAATCAATTGTTGTAAAACAGCTGAAATTTCACATACAAAGATTCAGATTGGTTTGGTGGCAATTTGGGCAACTCATTCAATATACCTAATATGAAGAATTTGTCATCGAACAGGTATAAATTTATCATAACCTGCCATTCACCATTATGTGTGTCCAATTTTTCATAATGTGTATGCAATTTACCATGAAAGCACTCTTTTCATATTGCATGCTGTTTATCATAATTTATTCAGATTTTATTAAAATGCAGAGGTAAATTGTCATAAATTGAGGGAAATTACACATATAACTGTAAGAAGACAATTGCAAAAAAGTTCTGAAATGCCTCCAACTGCCCCAACTACAATATCACTTTTGCCTCACTAGCTAACCAAAGTCACAGATCCAGGTAAGTTGCTAATATCCCTGTGTGCGTGGCACTTGAAATCCCTTAAAATTGTCATTGCAGTAAAGGGCGATGCAGTTGGATTGGTGCCAAGTTGGCAATCAGGAGCCACAAGCGAATCTTTGATCATCACCTTATAGGCAATAGGTGCAGCGTGCTTCAGCACATTTGCCCCCTTGTCAGAAATGGCATTTATGACACTTTTTGGCTGATATAGACACTGAAAACGGAGTATATTGCAGAGTTGTTAAAAGTACTGAAAGACATTTCTGAAAGTAAATGTAAATATGTTCAAAACTGATTTATAAGCTTCCCAAATTTCAGTAGTAATTTCAAATTTCAGTGTACCCAAATTTATGCTCAAAATCATTTATTTGTTTTGACTTAACACTACAAATTCCAGCACACACTGAAGTAAACTCACCTCTGTGTAGGGTGTCAAAAAATTTTTTTTACAGAAAATGGAAAACGGAAAGGTAAAAAAAAACTCTGCTGGAAAATGGAAAGGTAAAAAAATTTCACTCAGCGGAAAACGGAAAGGTAAAAAAAAATTATCGGCCGGAAAACGGAAAAATGAAATGCCAGAAAACGGAAAGCAAAATTTTCACGGAAACAGAAAAAAAGTGAAATTTGCACGGTAATAGACAAATTTGCAGAAGGAAAACATGCATGCAGGTTGGCCTGTTTGTGTTTGATTGTGGTAGCTGTACATTCTGCAACTATGGATCATGCCAGTAACTTCACTTGTAGTTCACCTTAACTGAACCAACAAAAAATCATCAAAAGGTAGCAAAAATACACTACAACAACAATAATAGTTCAGCAAAAGTGAACTTTGATGTAACTGAACAGTAAAAAGTATACCCAGCGGACTGCAAAGTATGTGTCCAAAATTACTTTGTTTTTTACAGATTTGGATACAGATTAAATTATAAATGACAGAAGACCTGGTAGTTAAAAACACCATATTGGAAAAAGATAAATACAGATTGGAAAAACAATGGAAAAATGCCAGAAAACTGAAAATTGATCCAGAAAATGGAAAAATGGAAATGGAAAGGTAAAGAATTTTTCAGCCGGAAAAACGGAAACGTAAAAAAATTTCAGCTGCCGGAAAACGGAAAGGTAAAAAATTTTCCTGCAGAAAGGCAGAAACGGAAAACGGAAACTTGACACCCTACCTCTGTGTTCCTCCCTGTGGTGGACAAAGGCAGTAACCTGAGTTTTCGGTGTCTCTTTGGACACCAATGTATAATCTGAGTGACACATCCTGAAGATGAGTAATTAAGAATGCTTAATCTGTGAAAACAAAGGATAAACATGGTGCAGTAAAAATGGCACTTTATTTCAAATATAACAAGAAGCACGGCGCACACCTAGGAAAAAGTCAAGTCCATGAAAGAGAAGGCCAAGGCATCAGGATAATGACTGCAGAATGCAATTAAGTAAACATGTGTCAACTAGTAATTATTTATATTATTAGTTGAATTATCTGTTAAACTGGAGCCTTCAGCGGGCATCTGTCTGAAAGCTACAAATATGTTTCAAACCGATGCCAGTATTGACAATTATCCGCAGATAGTAGGAAGTCAGGGTGAGTGTCAGCTATGTGTGGTAAACATAACGACTTAACATAATGATTAAGTTTGCTTGCTAGCGTGACATGAAATATCAGTCTCAAACCGTGTTTGGGAGCTTTTGAAAAAATCTTTAAAAAACAGGTCATTAAGAAAAGACATTCCTTCCATCCCTATTTGTGACAAACCCTACTCCCCACCAACCATGTACAATTGGCAGTCTGGCGCTGAATCCAAGAGGGTGTAAGCCAACAGGGGGTAAATGCCAAATCCAAATGTAAAGATGCTGCAATCGTACTCTGTGCTGCGATTTGGGGGGGGTTAGGGGATAGTAGCCAAACAAATTGCCCAGTGATAGATACATATAGCTGGGCAATTTTGGGGGGGGGGGGTTAGAGAAAAGTAGCCAAAAAATTGCCCCCGGATAGATTCTGGGTGATTAGGGGGGGGGGAGGTAGGGGAAAAAGCCAAAAAAATTGCCCCCGGGATAGATAAATAACTGTGCGATTAGGGGAAGGTGCAAGTAGTCAAAAAATTCGCTTCTCTGACTCCCAGGCCCAGCGCCAATGGTCTTTCTGACTCATCCATCCTATTACTTATTTAGAATTTATTTAGAATCACTTTCCACACATTATGTATTCATTACATGGACACGATGTGATCACACAATACATCATGTATTTTTACTTTTTCCTGCGATCATTTTGCAAAATAAAAATGTACTGGCAAGTGACAACACATTTGTAATTTAATTTTACTATTTTTTACTGAGAAGTGAAGTTGAAATAATAAAAAACACGATCTTGCAACTAGGGTTGGAAAAAATCAATTTTTTTAAACACCTTGATTTAAAAAACATCCATTTTTTTAAAATTTTTGATTTTTTTAAAATTGTCCAAAATGGGGGTATAGAGCTAAAATTTCTGTATGTTTTGTGTCACATTGGCCCTACACACATTAGTTTTCACTGTGACTTGTGTGATAACTGACATGGCAACATGGGGCATTCAGCCTACTCTTTTTGTATGCTGTGTTTTAGGTTTCAAACGTTTAAATTTTCACTTTTATTCATTCAAATTCTAATTTAATTCAAATAAAATAATTCAACCATGTTCATTGATTTGAATTTGAAAAAAATTCAGTTTTCACACAAAGACACCGTGAAAACTAGTGTGTATAGTGGTAGGACTTGATGCCCTGCCCTTGCACATACTTATGTCTTCATCCAGCAGAGCAGCAATGGGGAACTTATGTTAAAATTTGAATGAAAGAACGTCAAAATAGAAGCCTACTATGCACTGCATTCCCGGAGGCTGCGGAACGGCTTTGTAAATTGTAACATAAGTTTATCATTGTTCCATTGCTGGACAACGACATAAGTATCGACGGCAGGGCATCAAGTCCGACGACTATATGCACAATACATATTGTTATGTCAATTTAAAAAAATCAAGTGCCAACCCTACTTGCAACAACAAAATCACATCCTCACTCCCACTGCCGGCGCCGGCAGTTGCCTTTCCCAAAACTCAGTGACCTTCACATACATCGGCCTTCCTCCTGCAAAGCCCACCATTGAGCGACCGTACACTTGGTGATAGTCTGGGCTGGTGAAAAAGGCGCGGATCGTATTAGTGCCCACGTTGCCGTGCTGTTGGTCCCCCCAATCTCTGAAGTATGGCACCTGCCCCCAAAGTCTGCAGATGTTTTTGATTGACAGCTCAAAACAGCCACTGCCGGGTGCGTCACCCACAGGCATGATTTTTTTCGTCACCACCACCGCGCAACGCTAGCACTCCTGCAAATTTATGTCATATTAATACAGTATTTTGGATTGTTGTGATTACCACTATAGGGTTCAAACAGGATCCTGATCCCGAAACATTTCGTGATTTTTGGTCCTGGCTCCTGATCCCTATCCCGAAACCTCAATCCCGATCCCAAAATCTCAAAAATGAATCCCGATCCCGAAAGTTTTGAAAACCCAATCCCGACCCCAAAAACTTTTGCTCAATCCTGATCCCGGAAAATTTTGACAACTTTTTGACATATCATTTTTGCACTAAGAAATGTGAATAGAAACCTCCAATCAAATGTCCTATTTATGCCACGTTTCTGGCATTTATGTGTGTTTTAGGCCCATTTTTGCAGTAAATTACACAAAATCCTTCAGTATGAGAAGTTTTTTAAACAATCCCAATCCCGAAATCTCAAAAGCCAATCCTGATCCTGAAAAGTCAATCCCATTTGAACTATTAATTACCACAAACAATACATCAAGACATAACATTTTTCCCCCAACAGCCATTTAATTACCTACCTAATTACTAAGTTTCCCAGATTTACCAACCGTAGGAGTGTTGCACTTCGCGCCAATTTTTGCGCTCGACTCCCGGCACGATTAGCTCAAATTGCTTGACTGTAGGGAGTCGGATGGACGTTAGTTTGACATCCTTTTCCCAAATTTCATCCCACATGTATCTACCGTGGCCCAGTAGCTTGAAATCCAACCATGGACATTTGGTCTTCCACATAAACAAAACAGTCTGGTTTTTGGCGGCCACATAGATCGGTTGTACAAGGTGGAGTATTTTTTAATACGGGAGGGTATATACATACAACTGGGAATAATTCACAGTTGCAAAAACGTATTTACGTTTACCCAAAATACCCGGTTATTCAGGTATTTATACTTACATTTACGTTTGCATAAAATACCATTACGTTTTGTTACGTTTTCCTGACCAAAATACCCGGGTACCAGAGTAAATGTAAAAACGTTGTGAGACCCAAAAGTTTTCAGCAAAATGTAACTTCCTCCATAAATTTCTGACAACTTTGAAAATTTTGAAAAAGTCAACAAGGAAACAAGGTCACCAAGGAAAATACATCATTTTTACTTCACCAGCTGAAAGGGCAGAAACAAAAAGAGCATGATGGAAATAAATATTCAACCATGCATATCAATCCAGCAAAATCCAATTGGTATCGCCTAAATACTTACACTACCAGTACAAAAAATACAACGGCCACTATATTGATTTTGTTGAAATGTTTGGATGTTGCTCCACTTTTGCACTGATGCTGTGCTTGGTATTTGGATTATGCATGCTTGTATTTTGATTCAATTAAACTCAAGCACAGAACATTAACCCACTTGGGGAGGCTGCGCTTCCCACAGTGTATCACCTTCACTAGCTGCATTCTTTGGGGCTATTTTAAACCGATGGCTAAGTTTAACCACCAACACCTGTAATGGCAGTAAGCAGCAGTTAAAACAGCGTGGAGCAATGAAGGAGTAGGTGAAACAAAATGGCAAATGGTAGACAGCAGTTAAAACCATGCGAGCCATGAAAGAGAAGGCCAAGGCATCAGGATAATGACTGCAGAATGCAATTAAGTAAACATGTGTCAACTAGTAATTATTTATATTATTAGTTGAATTATCTGTTAAACTGGAGCCTTCAGCGGGCATCTGTCTGAAAGCTACAAATATGTTTCAAACCGATGCCAGTATTGACAATTATCCGCAGATAGTAGGAAGTCAGGGTGAGTGTCAGCTATGTGTGGTAAACATAACGACTTAACATAATGATTAAGTTTGCTTGCTAGCGTGACATGAAATATCAGTCTCAAACCGTGTTTGGGAGCTTTTGAAAAAATCTTTAAAAAACAGGTCATTAAGAAAAGACATTCCTTCCATCCCTATTTGTGACAAACCCTACTCCCCACCAACCATGTACAATTGGCAGTCTGGCGCTGAATCCAAGAGGGTGTAAGCCAACAGGGGGTAAATGCCAAATCCAAATGTAAAGATGCTGCAATCGTACTCTGTGCTGCGATTTGGGGGGGGTTAGGGGATAGTAGCCAAACAAATTGCCCAGTGATAGATACATATAGCTGGGCAATTTTGGGGGGGGGGGGTTAGAGAAAAGTAGCCAAAAAATTGCCCCCGGATAGATTCTGGGTGATTAGGGGGGGGGGAGGTAGGGGAAAAAGCCAAAAAAATTGCCCCCGGGATAGATAAATAACTGTGCGATTAGGGGAAGGTGCAAGTAGTCAAAAAATTCGCCTCTGGACAGATAGATATTGGGGTGATTTGGGGGGGGGGCAGCTTTGGGGCAAGTAGCTTAAAAATTGCCCCCGGGATAGATTAATAGCTGGGCGATTCAGGAGAGGGCAAAAAGCCAAAAAAAATTGGCGCAGGGATCGGTAGATAGCTGCGCGATTGGGGGGATAGGGGAAAGTAGGCAAAAAAATTGGCCCAGGGATAGATAAATAGCTGGGCGATTTGGGGGGGGCAAAAAGCCAGAAAAATTATATAAGGATGGATAGAGAGATAGCTGGGCGATTGGGGGGGGGGTAGGGGATTGACTTTTTGGGATCGGGATCGGAATTGGCTTTTTGTTCGGGATTGGGGAAAAAGGAAAAAAATTACCCCCGGATAGATAGATGCCCCCCCCCCCCCCGATACTGAGTACGCAAAAGTTCAGACGCACAACAGAAATTTGTAGATTTGAGAGCAGTGTGCTTCAAAACTTTAAATGCAGACCTGTCAGCATCGAACCAATTAACAAACATAACATAAAAAACCTTCTTACCTTCTCAACATGCTCCCTCAACTGGGTCTTGACGAAATCACTTGGCAAGCCGCCAATGAACACCAACCCTTGAACAATGGCAAGCCCCCTTCAACTTGCGCTGCATGTTGTTTATGGATACATCAACTAGTGATTTTGAAGGTTATGATGGGGACAAGTTATGTAAACTTAGACCAATTGCGTTCATATCAAATGCGCAAATAATTTTGGCTTGTTGCCAAATCACCTAATCGAGTCCAGACTGGATAGATGGCGATTTGGGGGGGGGGTAGGGAAAGTAGCCAAAAAAACTTCCTCTGAGATAGATAAATAGCTGGACAATTCAGGGAAGGGGTAGGGGAAGTAGCCAAAAAATTTGCCTCCTTTTAGGTAGATAGCTGGGCGATGTGGGGGGCAAGGACTAGGGTTCAAATGATATGACTTTTCGATATCGATATTCTATATTTGATATTTTTCAAAATTTTGATGTTGACATTCGATATTCAATATTTCGATATTCGATATTGCTATATGCTTTTGGTATAGCAAGGCATATTTCAAGAGGCATATTGTATTTTCATGTGGTTGCACACATGTTTAATCATTTCTTTACTGAAATGTGAATGGTCCAAGTGATTTTAACAAGATTTACATCACTCAATGGTAGAAAATAGAAGAAAAACATGATGAATCAAAGTGTATCAGACAAATAACAATTGGTAGATATTACAGTTCATCCTAACCTAATTGCTTAGGGGTATTTTAAGGGGGGGGGTTATTCATTCACCAGAAATTTTTTGAAAATTAAGTACTAAATTGTTGTTTGAAATGTATGCAGACATCAAAAATGCAACAAAAATCGCCATTTATAAGACTCTAAAGACTTGTATAAGTATGTAGACGTATAATCACATAAGAGTCATTGTTTTTAACGTGTGTTTTGCATTACCCAGATAACAAACCGCAGCCTTTGTCATTTACGTTCTCTATACACTAAATTTGGGGGGGGGGTATTTTGAGGGGGGGTTTATAAGTTCATAGTGTCCATTTTGAGGGGGGGTATTTCAAGGGGGGGGGGGGTATTTTGAGGAAATACGGTATTCATATTTTGGACTTGTCGAATTTTAGAATCAGACGCCTCAAACAGATTATCTTGACATTCCAAATTGCCAATTTACATTCATCGATACTATGTGATTTACATTACGTAGGTGTTACAGTGAGAACCCAAGCTATGTATATGTCTCAGATGATCCGGCAATAGTAGTGATGCAGTCTACCGCTACTGGAACGAATGCTGCCTCAACGAGCTTGACTAAAAGCAGCGCCAGCGGCACAGCCGCCACATCCACATGAATATACTGCTGATGGTGAAAGCAGATCCAAAGAGCCAGAAACGGTCACCTATACCTACCACAGCAGAGAAAATCGAAGCAATACAGGATGAGAGTGGCAAATTCGAAGTGTGTTGGGACTATAAAGGTTAGCTTACACTGGGAAAATTTCCTATGTGCATTTGAATTTATTTTATTTGTTTTCATTTGTGGTTACATGGAGTGTCAAACATTACCTAACAGTAGTGATGGAATGGCGCCATGGCGCTGGCGCCATTTGAGGGCGCCAAAGGGCGCCGCGCCATGGCGCCATTGGCGCCCTTTTTCTGTGGCGCCCTTGGCGCCTGGCGCCCACATTCTGAAAGGTGCCATGGCGCTTGGCGCCCTTTTTCCGTGGCGCCCTTGGCGCCTGGCGCCCTGCTTTAGAAGGGCGCCAAAAAGGCGCCAGCAGGGTTTCACGGTGAGTGCTGTGTAAATGAAAAAAAAATGAAAAACGCATTTGTGGATGATCTAAATTCGCCAGAAAAATGGACAGAGTGGTGTGACTGGGTGGAAATCTTTTGTCCAACGGTTCATCAGATCTGTCTGACGGATCAGAAGACAAGAATGATGGACCGTCTAACTTGCAAAATCATAAATAAATGGATTTAAATTGTTGCAATTAGGAAACATTGTTTGGAAAGGTCTATTTGTTTTGAATGGATTGTTGTCAAATGACAATTTCCATTGCGTTTGAATTCGTCATGTGGATTTTATTCAAAATTTTTTTGTTGCTAGCCTTGTTTTTGTTCATTACATCCTGGAGAACGCGAATTAAGAAGTGAATGCGCGTACAATGGTGCTGTAGAAACATTTTTAGCACACGCATGGTGTTGTAGGCACTTTTTTATCCTGGCGCCCTTGGCGCCTGGCACCCTATTTTCCAAATGGCGCAATGGCGCCCTTGGCGCTTGGCGCCCACTTTCCGTGGCGCCCCTGGCGCCTGGCGCCCACTTTCCGAATGGCGCCCTTGGCGCCTGGCGCCCTTTTTCTGTGGCGCCCTTGGCGCTTGGCGCCCACTTTCCGAATGGCGCCATGGCGCCATTTTTTCTGGCGCTTTTCCATCACTACCTAACAGAGTTGCAAAAACGTATTTACATTTACCCAAAATACCCGGTTATTTGGGTATTTATACTTACGTTTATGTTTTCATAAAATACCGTTACGTTTTGTTACGTTTTCCTGACTGAAATACCCGGGTACCAGAGAAAATGTAAAAAACGTGAGTCCCAAAAGTTTTCATCAAAATGCAACTTCTGCCATAAATTTCCGACAACTTTGAAAATTTTGCATGCCAGCGCACACTTTTCCTCCACAGAAGCCATATTTTAAAAATACTTAGGTATATTCAATATTCAAATTATTCTATAGTTTGACCCCACCTCAGTGCAGTATTATGTATTACTTCCCAAACTCCCAAATTGTGTCAATTGCTTATTAAAAAAGTCAGAAGATGCTGTTATTTAGTGGCTTTGTGGATTGATTTTTTGCTATTTGAAGATCAAATGTTGAATCAACTGTATGAATCGCCATAATATAAATTTTTTTGTGACATAACACTTGGGATAACGTTGACAGAATGTGGAAAATTGATTGAAAAACTGGTGAAAAAATAGCAGGGCAGCTTCCAAAAGACGGCGTTTCCATAATAGAAATTTGATGAGAAATAGAAGGGTACCCTTCTATTAGATGAAATGCGGTAATAATTGTTTTACACTTACATTTTATTTTACATTTTCCCAGGTATTTTCAAAATACCTTACGTTTTAGTATTTATACTTTCATTTTGGAAAAGGTATTTATGTTTACATTTACGTTTTCCAAAAATACCAGTATTTGACCAACTCTGTAATACCTAATTTAAAAAGAAACAAAAACCTTCTGGACACTTGTTTCCACCGCTGGGAGACTCTTACTCCCACATCGAATAAAATGTAATGACTTGGCAAGAGTCCAAAAGATCTTGGATCCTGGGTAGTGATGTAAAAAGTGCCACGACTTGGGCGCCAAGCGACATGGCGCTTCTCTGACTCCCAGGCCCAGCGCCAATGGTCTTTCTGACTCATCCATCCTATTACTTATTTAGAATTTATTTAGAATCACTTTCCACACATTATGTATTCATTACATGGACACGATGTGATCACACAATACATCATGTATTTTTACTTTTTCCTGCGATCATTTTGCAAAATAAAAATGTACTGGCAAGTGACAACACATTTGTAATTTAATTTTACTATTTTTTACTGAGAAGTGAAGTTGAAATAATAAAAAACACGATCTTGCAACTAGGGTTGGAAAAAATCAATTTTTTTAAACACCTTGATTTAAAAAACATCCATTTTTTTAAAATTTTTGATTTTTTTAAAATTGTCCAAAATGGGGGTATAGAGCTAAAATTTCTGTATGTTTTGTGTCACATTGGCCCTACACACATTAGTTTTCACTGTGACTTGTGTGATAACTGACATGGCAACATGGGGCATTCAGCCTACTCTTTTTGTATGCTGTGTTTTAGGTTTCAAACGTTTAAATTTTCACTTTTATTCATTCAAATTCTAATTTAATTCAAATAAAATAATTCAACCATGTTCATTGATTTGAATTTGAAAAAAATTCAGTTTTCACACAAAGACACCGTGAAAACTAGTGTGTATAGTGGTAGGACTTGATGCCCTGCCCTTGCACATACTTATGTCTTCATCCAGCAGAGCAGCAATGGGGAACTTATGTTAAAATTTGAATGAAAGAACGTCAAAATAGAAGCCTACTATGCACTGCATTCCCGGAGGCTGCGGAACGGCTTTGTAAATTGTAACATAAGTTTATCATTGTTCCATTGCTGGACAACGACATAAGTATCGACGGCAGGGCATCAAGTCCGACGACTATATGCACAATACATATTGTTATGTCAATTTAAAAAAATCAAGTGCCAACCCTACTTGCAACAACAAAATCACATCCTCACTCCCACTGCCGGCGCCGGCAGTTGCCTTTCCCAAAACTCAGTGACCTTCACATACATCGGCCTTCCTCCTGCAAAGCCCACCATTGAGCGACCGTACACTTGGTGATAGTCTGGGCTGGTGAAAAAGGCGCGGATCGTATTAGTGCCCACGTTGCCGTGCTGTTGGTCCCCCCAATCTCTGAAGTATGGCACCTGCCCCCAAAGTCTGCAGATGTTTTTGATTGACAGCTCAAAACAGCCACTGCCGGGTGCGTCACCCACAGGCATGATTTTTTTCGTCACCACCACCGCGCAACGCTAGCACTCCTGCAAATTTATGTCATATTAATACAGTATTTTGGATTGTTGTGATTACCACTATAGGGTTCAAACAGGATCCTGATCCCGAAACATTTCGTGATTTTTGGTCCTGGCTCCTGATCCCTATCCCGAAACCTCAATCCCGATCCCAAAATCTCAAAAATGAATCCCGATCCCGAAAGTTTTGAAAACCCAATCCCGACCCCAAAAACTTTTGCTCAATCCTGATCCCGGAAAATTTTGACAACTTTTTGACATATCATTTTTGCACTAAGAAATGTGAATAGAAACCTCCAATCAAATGTCCTATTTATGCCACGTTTCTGGCATTTATGTGTGTTTTAGGCCCATTTTTGCAGTAAATTACACAAAATCCTTCAGTATGAGAAGTTTTTTAAACAATCCCAATCCCGAAATCTCAAAAGCCAATCCTGATCCTGAAAAGTCAATCCCATTTGAACTATTAATTACCACAAACAATACATCAAGACATAACATTTTTCCCCCAACAGCCATTTAATTACCTACCTAATTACTAAGTTTCCCAGATTTACCAACCGTAGGAGTGTTGCACTTCGCGCCAATTTTTGCGCTCGACTCCCGGCACGATTAGCTCAAATTGCTTGACTGTAGGGAGTCGGATGGACGTTAGTTTGACATCCTTTTCCCAAATTTCATCCCACATGTATCTACCGTGGCCCAGTAGCTTGAAATCCAACCATGGACATTTGGTCTTCCACATAAACAAAACAGTCTGGTTTTTGGCGGCCACATAGATCGGTTGTACAAGGTGGAGTATTTTTTAATACGGGAGGGTATATACATACAACTGGGAATAATTCACAGTTGCAAAAACGTATTTACGTTTACCCAAAATACCCGGTTATTCAGGTATTTATACTTACATTTACGTTTGCATAAAATACCATTACGTTTTGTTACGTTTTCCTGACCAAAATACCCGGGTACCAGAGTAAATGTAAAAACGTTGTGAGACCCAAAAGTTTTCAGCAAAATGTAACTTCCTCCATAAATTTCTGACAACTTTGAAAATTTTGCGCGCCAGCGCGACTCTTTTCATCCACAGAAGCCATATTTTCAAAATACCTTTGTACCATATTATCTTGAAATACCCCCATGGGGGTTTATTATTTCGCCAGCAAAATTTGAGGGGGGGGGTAATTCAAGGGTTTTTATTATTATTTCATCAGAAATTTTTGTAAGGATCCAAACAGGATATATTTATAAGGATAAATGTGTCCAAACAGGATATATTTGGACATAAAAATATAGATTGCTACACAAACTAGCCTGTGTAGCTGCAATGCAAATTAACAGTAATATACATCATGTACCCAGCCCATTTTGAAGGGGGGGGGGGGTTAATTCAAGGGGGATAATTCAAGGTAATACGGTATATTCAATATTCAAATTATTCTATAGTTCAACTGACCCCACCTCAGTGCAGTATTATGTATTACTTCCCAAACTTGAATTGTGCCAATTGCTTATAAAAAAGTCAGCAGATGCTGTTATTTAGTGGCTTTCGTGGATTGATTTTTTGCTATTTGAAGATCAAATGTTGAATCAACTGTATTTACGTTTTCCCAGGTATTTTCAAAATACCTTACGTTTTAGTATTTATACTATCATTTTGGAAAAGGTATTTATGTTTACGTTTACGTTTTTCAAAAATACCAGTATTTGACCAACTCTGGAATAATTACCAGCCTCTAATGTAGAGGTAGACCCAATCATAATGTCAGTCCTTAACAATCTATTTACCTTATTTGCTGGAATAATTCCCCCCTGTAAGACGAGTGAGGAAATAATAATTCCCCCTTGAATAGTTACCCCCTGACAAAATAATAATCCCCCAGGTCAACTATTCAAGCAAATACGGTAGTATACTTTGTCCCTTAGCTATCATTTTAGCACATGCAATTCTGTGTGCATCTACAATTTTATGCAGTCTACACACACACTCTCAGCTTTATCAAGCATTACAAAAGGGAACTTATCAAAGGTTCATTTCACATGTGCCTTTCCTTTTTATTCACCTACCGTAAATCACTGAATGTCAACGAATGTAATTGCCCATGTTACAATGTGTGTAATTTAGCAACTTAATGATCTTAAAAATAGCAACTTCACACCAACCCACCTGTTCCTCGGTAAGCCATATTGTAAAAATTGTAGCCTTCTAGGTTGATTGCCTTGAGTGCTGTGCGGATCCGTAAAGCCTGCTATATCGAAGTTTAGATTTGATACGGCATCTATAAAAGATTCACATTGCTTGCACAGATTCCGCACATTCTGAAATATGGCTGTTATAGCCATTGCACCAAAAGTGACATATTGTCCGTTAACAAATCAATATTTTCAGCTCCCAACACCATCTTTATTTTCCAAAAAAGGATCAATTAACACGAGGTATGGGCGTGTAATCAGAATTAGTGATGGGAAAAGCGCCAGGACTCTGGCGCCAAGCGCCATGGCACTTTTTCGAATGCCAGCGCCAAGCGCCAATGGCGCCATAGCAAAATGGTGCCAGCGCCATGCGTTTTGTTACTGGCCACACAAAAATAGTGCCAAGCACCAAAAGCGCCACAGCGCTTTTCCAAACTTAAGCATGGCACCATCGTGCATGGCACTTCCACTGACCACTGGCTCATGATGCTCGGCAACCGCTGCTGGCTGAGCCTCAACTGGCTCTGGTGTGATGTGGGGGAATGTATGTGAGAGGGTTCAGAACCGATCCGAACCAACCCAAACTGCTGTTCCAAGCATTCTTAAAGCAATTTTCCAAGCAAGACCCGAGAACCTTTAAAATTCCCAATTGTATGTAGTATGTGATTTATGTAACATAAAAATGGAATTTTTTGGGCTTTGAGGTGTTTTATTCGACAGTGTAGCATTCCGCATCAAAGCCCATTCTGCATTTCTGCCCATCCCGCACATGTGCCCATCCTGCACACAGGTTATGCAATGTTCGGTATGGGCCATGATGCTGAATGGGCACAAATACATGATGGGTATATGTGCGGGATGGGCTAGGGATAAGTCGGATTAGCGGCCCGCAGAGTGGGAGGCGTACATGCGGAATGGGCTCCAGATTTTCTTTTTGGAATGAGCCTTTGTAATCTACTAAAGAACCTCAACAATGCAGGATGCGATGGAATTGCGCGACGAGAAGGCAAATGGCAACTGCAGTGGCCCAGAGGCTGAGTGCAATGGCACAGTCAATGCTGAATCAACCATCGCCGGTGCGAGCATCAGCAAATTGAACGACAAAAATGTCAAGTTAATTGTCATGAGTGAAAGTGGAAGAGTCCGCCGATGACGAACCAATGCCTGAGGTTAGTGCAGACTGCAGGGGTCTCCTAGGGGGGGGGGGGTTGGGGGGGGGGCTGCTCGCCCCCCAAATCGGCCAGCTATCCCGGAGGTCGCTCAGCTATATATCTATCCCGAGGCAAATTTTTTCGGCTACTACCCCCAAAGACCCACCCTCTCCCCCAAATCGCTCAGCTATCTATCTATCTGGAGTGGTTTTTGTGAAATTTGAGCATGCTGATTGACAAATTTGAGAACATGTGATTTGACACTTGTTTTTTACAGTGTTCAGGACTGGCACCAAGTAGTTCCTGTCTGCCCGCGTCTCCCACCTGTAGGGCTAGCGAAATACGAGGGTGCACTAATACACACATTTGCCTGTTTTTTCACTTGACACTTTTTCAGGTGATTTTCAGATATGAGTGAAGTGAAAAAAAGTTGCGCAATGACAATAGCAATTTTTTTCACTTCACTCATATCTGAAAATCACCTGAAAAAGTGTCAAGTGTCAAAAATGGTGAAAAATGGCTATTTTTGACCGTTTTTTTCAAGTGACACTTTTTCAGGTGATTTTCAGATATGAGTGAAGTGAAAAAAAGTTGCGCAATGACATAAGTGAACTTTTTTCACTTCACTCGTATCTGAAAATACCTGAAAAAGTGTCAAGTGAAAAAACCCGGTGAAAAATGGCTATTTTTGACAGTTTTTTCACACTTTCAAATGATTTTCAGATATAAGTGAAGTGAAAAAAGTTCACTAATGTCATTGCGCAACTTTTTTTCACTTCACTCATATATGAAAATGATTTGAAAAAGTGTCAAGTGAAAAAAACGGGCAAATGTGTATAACGGGCAGATGTGCGTATTTGGCATGCCCCACAAAAAACCACATTTGATTTATGGTGGATAATTCCTCTGCATTTTCTTGCAGCACATCGTCGACCCCGTCGGCGCTAGTGCGTTAAACCCGGAACCGGAAATTGCTGAATCACAGCTGAATCTGCATGCCAACCAGAAACAGCGAGATCAAACACTGAGCGGAGATAGGCTCATGCTGGAGCTATCAGAAACGGACTGGGATGCGGATGTGTCATCTGATTCATAATTTAATGAAAATTAAGACCCTGAGTCTGACTCTGAAGAAAAGGAAAACCAGTTGACAGAGGTAACTCACCCCCACTAGAATCTTTCTTATCTATTCCTCTCAGTGGCGAAGCCAGTATTTTTGAGCGGGGGGGGGGGGATTGTTTACGGAGCCCGGCGAACGAGGGTTTGGCCTGAAATTTGGCTCCTACGGTAGTGGAATTGTGTTATGGCGCTGGCGCCATTTATAGGCGCCACACCATGGCATGATTGGCGCTGGCATTGGCGCCAATGTCTACTACTACTAGACAATAATATATACGTAAATATATTAATGTGTCAAAATTGGCCCACATTTTGTCTTTGAAGCGAAATTTGAACACCTAAAACGTACATAACAATAAGCGAGATTGAAAGGGGCGGAAATGTGCGTGCAAATTAATTAATTGCGAGCAAATTTTTTCAAAACCACCATAGAAAAGTGCTATTCCAAGTTGGAAATTCCAACCATCTTTTCCATCTGTCCTGGGAAGGGGAGAGGAGGGGGGGGGGGGGGCGGCCGCCCGCCGCCGTCTGGCTACGCCACTGATTCCTCTGGTTCTGGAGGATCAATTGTTCTGTTATCTACCGTATTTCCTCAAAATACCCCCGTCTCGAAATCAATCGCTTACAGTTCCATCCATTCAAAAAATACCTTGCCATCACTAATCCCGGGGCAAAATTATTGGTTACTACTAGGGTGTCAACAAAAACTTTTTGGCGGAAAACAGAAACGGAAACGGAAAAATTTTGCACATGCTTGAAAACGGAAATGGAAAAAAATTTGCACTTGCCGGAAAACAAAAAACAGACTAATGGAAGGCCGGAAAACGGAAACGGAAAAATTTGCTGAAATTATGCCGGAAACGGAAAAAATTTGCTGAAATTTTGTCAGAAACGGAACAAAATTTGCAGAAATTTATCCTGAATTAAAAAAATTTGCAGAAATCTCACTAGAAATAGGAAAAATTCACTTCATTGAGAACCTGCATGCATTTTTACCAGTTTGGCTGAAACAGAAAACAGAAAATTGAGCTGGAAAGTGGAAAAAAGTTGGAAAAACAGACAATTGAACCGGAAAAGGGAAAAAGGCGGAAAAACTGAAAAAATTTGCTGGAAAACAGAAAATGAGCCAGAAAAACGGAAACGGAAAAAAATTAGCAGCCGGAAAACGGAAACGGAAAAAAATTTGCCTGCGGAAAGCGGAAAGTTGACACCCTAGTTACTACCCCTAGTAAGACCCCCCAAAATCGCTCTCAAAATCACTTATTTCATGCACCTTTTTAAAGTTTTTCACCTTCAAAATCGTGATCTCTGGCTATACACATGGTTGTAGACCTATTTTTAGCCATTTTAAACCATTTTAATCCATTTTCTGCCTTGTTAACCATGAAAAAGCCTATAAATTGTGTCCCCGAGAGCCCGCCCCCCCAGAAAAATTTTCAGCTATCTATCCCTCCAGAGGAGCGATTTGCTACCTATCCAGCCCCCGCGAGGTCCAACATCTTGGAGACCCCTGCCCACCACCACCCAACAATCGCCACCCAATGGCCAACACTCTACCACAGGACGTAATGAGAGAACTGAAGGAGGGTGATCTTCACTACAAACCATCCCCACTTCAACGCGTGAAATTGGACAGTTTGAGAATGCAGGGTCAAGAACCTGCTCAAGTCATCCCCCGATTGAGTGCAGCTGGGGTATCACCATCACTGCCAGTGCCAAGTATGAGAGGCGAAATGGTGACAAGATCCAGGACAAGCTCTGGCTCTGGAGTGGACTAGTTATTTTCATATGTCACATTGTTTGTGCCTGCACACACTAGTTTGCACTGCGAATTTGGTGAAACTGTGATTTAAACAAATCAACCCAATTGAATGATTTCATTTTCTTTGAATTTTAAATTAATTAAAATTAAAATTTGAAAGCTAAAAGACCTATAGTAAGCATACATTAATTGTACACAGGCTGGATATCACCATTTGAGTTTCCACCGAAACCACGGTGTCAACTAGTGTGCATGGGCAGGGCGTATTGCCAAATATTTCAATGTTTTCGCCTCTTTTTTGCCATCGTTACCTTACTAGTCAGGGACGTATCCAGGATTTTTGAGTGGGGGGGGGCTGCTTGTTTAGGGGGGCTGGCTCAGCCCCCCCCCTGAATTTTTTCTATATATAGGGATGGAAAGGTGTTTTGGCGCCAGGGCCATACAAAGGCCATGCCATGGCGCTATTGGTGTTGGCGCCAGCGCCAGGAACTGCTTTATATGTATGTAAATATGCATTCATATACAGTGGAAGTTGCAAAAATGTGTTCATTTTCAAGGATATTGCTTTACAGGGATCGATCCGCTAGAAATACAATGCATGCGGAAGAAATTTTTAAGAAATATTGACAAATATATTAGAAAAGGTGCATTTTCCGGGTCTTTTCAGGTCTCACCCCGGGAAGGGGGGGGCTGCCTAGGGTGGCAGACGGTACGGGCTTGCGGTAAACCGTACGGTACGGTAAATTTTCCATTTTGCGGTAAACGGTACGGTACGGTAAATCTTCAATTTTGCGGTAAACGGTACGGTACGGTAAATCTGAAAAGTGCAGTACGGTACGGTAAATTTCCAATGTCAGAAATGTATCAATGCAGGGCTACAGACAACCTTTAATTCATAAATTGAAACCAAACAATCTAATAAATGGCCTTAAGAACACAACAAAAGTATGATGACAAAAAAAATTACATTACCCATAATGTAGGACCATATTCAAGGTGTAGAAGGAAGAAATGGAGAAAAAATTGCCAAGTGGGAGAAAAATTGCTAAAAGTAGGTGAAAACAGTTGAAAATGAGTATATATAACCACACATAAAACATATCACTGCAGCAAATAAGCTCAAAATAAAAAGTAAATACATTGAGTCTAATGTTTCATACTTTAAGAGTATCTAGGAAAACAATGTTGTGAAATTTGCGCGCTTGCGCGCAAAAAAAATTTCAGAACACCACATTAATTATCATCAATAAAGAGCCATATTTAAGGATAATCTTAGTAAAATTTACCGCATTTTCTGCGGTAAATGAGTGCGGTACGCGGTACGGTAGGGTAAATTTTGGAAAATGCGGTACGCGGTACGGTACGGTAAATTTCTAAAAGTGCAGTAAACGATACGGTACAGTAAATTTCCCAAAAATGCGGTACGGTACGGTACGGTAAATTCTGCCACCCTAGGGCTGCCCCCCCCCACCCCCACCTAGATATGTCCTTGTTACCAGTCATAAGTGAACAACGCCGATAATGAAAATCCACAATTCCACATGTGCTTGAATGTTTTTTGGTATGCAATGGTAGTGTTAATGTTGAGTGTTCTGACGCGTTTATTTTTCTCTTATCAGATTTAGTGTGATGATATTCGATAAATTGGAAAATTCATTAAAAATATTTATTTGCCTAATTTTTCATGCATGCTTCCCGGTCCCGTGCCCCATGGGCATTGGCTGAATGTTGTGAATATGTTAACATATCACATTGTTAACATATTGTATAACATAACATTAGGAAGGGTGGCATATTTTGAGTAGACACTTACTGAGACACTTGAATATACACTACTACATGATACAGGCTGTTGAGCGTATTTGGGCGCTGCTTGATTTATACAGGGTGTGGCAATTTAGACGTACACTTTAGATTTTGAAACTTCTGGTATATTATGCATTTGCGTAAATAACTTGTGAACAAGTGGAGCTCTCACAGCCATATTTTGTGGGAAGGTTTCCTAGTTAGTTGATAAAATTCACATAAATTATGACTTTCAGATCAGACCACCCTGACCCAGTGTCAAGTTATTCAAAATCTAAATTGCCGCACCCTCACCCTGTATGTCTACCGATACCGAGTATACCAAAAGTCTATCTAGCCAGCTGTCAGCCAATATCGATATTTCAGCTACTTACCTATGCAAATCTAGGGCACACCCGAGAACCTAGGGAGAGATGGGACATTACTTCCAGTCTCTCCTGGTGGGTGGGTAATTACCTCCACCTCACCAGGGTGTCCCTTCACACGCTGCTGCAAAATGCTGGATAGTGGCCTGTGGTATGAATTCACCTTCACCATCCAGCCCCAAAATCCCCCACATGCCAGCTGTTCTGGACAGGTCAAAAAAATTATCACTTCTCCATGGCCAAATGTTGTATGTCCTCCATTATAAGGGCAGCCTCCACTAGTGCTTGAATTGTGCCAAAATCATTACGGAATCCTTCGAAAAAGAAATTGTACGATATGACTATGATCGCAATACATATACAAAATACGTAAAATGATAAGTGTTTAGGTGAATGAACGTGATCATGGAATCGCATAAAAATGCCTCGTATTTAGGAAATGGTATGTTTTTGCCAGCCAAGTTACCAACACAACCGCAAGCCAAGTAAAGGACAAAAAAGACAATCAGAAAAAAAATTGATCCTAATTCCAAGATGCACACACTGCAAAACCCCCAGGGACCAGATTTGATTCTCCCTACAGATTTTGTAGTATAGGGCATATGCACAATAGATTTTCGACCTTCCGCCAGGTCTGCCAGATTTTCACACTGAGAGCAAGGCAGTTTGTGAAATACAGGAAAGTTTACCTCGGAGTTGCCGATATTGCAATATGACGCGTTTTACTTAGATTTTCACCCGGAAATAACAATTTTGTCATTTTTTGGCCTTCGGCCAACTCATTGTTCTTTTTATTTTGTCGGGCAGGCTACTCGCATAACAAAAAACCGCTGGGCCTAAAAAGGGTCGATTAAAGAATATGGTAGGCATCGATGGGGCGGAGTGCGGCGCTGCTTTAGAAGTGCTTCTCAGCGCCCGATCATGCCCTAATGCGGTATAATCCGCTGGCGGCATGAGCTTTGTTTTCAGTGTATATGAAAAATACTGGGTGGTAGATAAGTCAATACCAATAAATGCGTAAATGTTTCATACTGTCGCCGGAAATCTGTTTACCTAATGTCCATGACTGCACGCGAGCAGCTATTTATGAATGTGAAACGTTACATAAAAATGTGAAACTCTGCATTTGGAAAAACTCAAAATGCCTCCCATTTCCAAGCTGCATTTTTCCCAGCAAACACTCTGGCAAAAAGCGTTCAAACTTTCGAAAACTCACAAATCAGCTTAGAACGCATTTGAGTTTTCTACAATGAGGTGGCCATCAATTACAGTTGACGGAGATTAAAAATGCCTCATTGTGGAAAACTCAAAAACGTTCAAAGCTCATTTTATGAGTTTTCGAAATGTCATGTGAAAACTAGTGTGCGCAGGGCCAATATGGTTTTGAAATTTTCAAATTTTGTTGTCGATTTTTTTCCAAAATATTATTTTGTGGAAACTGTTCAAATTTTTCTGTAAATTTATCTTTGTATTTTACGGCCTTCCAAACTGCTACCGCCAAAAATCTGGAAACATGAAATTCAAAAACATCTTCAAACTTTCAAAGTTTGGTTGGCCATCATTACTAATACGATCACTTTATATATAACATAATTTACAATATATTTATTACACGCTAAATTACTTGTATTCACGTTTACTAGTCACTCCTACTAGACCCACCCTGCTAAATACATGACGTGAATAACGACACTGTGACTGGATGAATGGTAGATAAATCTGCAAATGTTGCACTAATCACTTGTACAAACAAAAACGCTCATTGGCCAGCGAAAATTACCATATTTTTAAATCAACCCTTTTTTCCCCCAACCCAAAAAACGAGTTGGCTGGTGGCCAAAAAATGACAACATCATTATGTCCAGGCAAAAATCTAAGTAAAACACATCATATTACAATATTGGCGACGTCGATGTAGACTTTCCCCTATTTCATGAACAGCATTGCGCTTGGCGTGTGTGTGTCGACCTGGGGGAATGTTGAAAATCTATTGTGTGTATGCCCTATCTATACTACAAAATCTGTAGGGAGTATTAAATCTGGCACCTGGGCCATCTTCAGTTGGATGGGGGGTTTTACAGACTTCCTGAAAATACCAGCTTTAAGAGACAGAAACGAAAAGAACTAAAAAAAGTACCACAGTCAAATACCTTTCTTTTCCTTTTACGCTTCAATCCTTCCGCGCCATTGCCTTGCTGTGGGTTCTGACCACCACCGCTGTTGGGATTTGCAATGTTTGTTCAGTGATACTACTTCCACATCTGATCGAATATAGCTGTGTGATAGCAGCCATCAGGGGAACACTATGAAGTACTAACCAACCAAAACCACTCAACCCTCAATTCCAACACCGCCGGGCATCATGAAGTGCAGGACGTAGCTGTTGCCAAACACCAGCTGATAGTCCAATTTGGACTTGTAAAATAGTTGATTGTCGGTCAGATATACGAAGTTAGAACCTGCGATCAGTGTCCACGAATTTGATACATATAATGTGAACTTATTAAGTAAATATTTCCACAATAAGTTGATGACTGGACTTCTTATCATAGATACCTAGTGGGAATGAAAGTACGGGATTTGAAAAAATAGCCTTAAAAAGTGCCTTTTTAATCTATTATCACAAATCTGTTCTCTACCATACTCTGACATAAGTTTCTAAGTTCAATGATGATGTCACGTCGCAGTGACACATTACGCAACACTCTAAGTGCTAGGCCATAGAATACAGTGGATCAGAGATTGTTTGAATAGGTTATTTGAGACACAGGAGTCAGCATGGAGAACCTGATTATCCAATTGTATCTAACCATTTCCAATAGATATCCAAACAACTTTGGAGTAGTGCCAAAATTACATAAATGACCCGATCCGGAAAAACTGCAACCAACACTAGTTTTATTCAATTATTGACGAATCAGCAAAACCATGACATCATAATAATTTTTTTCATAGAGAAAAACATGGGGGAATCAGTCAAAACAAACATTTGTCTTCGCAGAAAACTGTATCAATGCGCTTTAAAGACGATTGATATAACTGGTAAGGTGGTAATATCGCACAAAATGGAACAAGCAACAAAACATAATCTTTTATATTTTTGTACAAGTGTTTACCTTGTTGCAAAACAATTTTGGAGTAGTGCCAATTGTTTGTTTATGTTGGCGAAAAATAAAAAAAACAAATAAAATCGTGTTTCTAATTTGCTTGGCAGTTTCCAGCCCCCCAAAGTTATTTCTAACACCAAGTATAATGGATAGTGGTTGGTTTTGATTTTAATTTTTTGTGTGCTCTATGTTAATGTTCTAATTAGTGGCGTAGCCAGGGGGTGGGGACCCCCCCCCCCTTCCCGGGCAAGACAGATGAGTTGCCCGAAATGACACTTTTCCATAGCGATTTTATATATTGCTACTTAAAAAATTGTGCACAAGCGCGCATTTCGCTGTTGCTTTTGAAAAAGGTTTTTTCATCCCTTGTGGTGCCTTCAAATGGCACCAGCGTCAGACCTCCATTCTGCTATAGCCGCCAAATTTTATGCCCTTGTTCGCCGTTCAACTATCCATTCTTATCCATTTTAATGCTGTTTTCCCATTGATCTCAGACTCAGAGTCGGCTTTTTCTGAGGACGTGCCATTTGCGCAGCCCGAAGAACAGGTGTAACTCCTATACAATGTAAAATTTTCTCATAAATATTAAAATGTCATGCAAATGTGATATGTATGATTCTGACTGGGCAAATGATATTAAAAATGTGAAACTTTTTTTGTAATTTTACATCACATTTAAAGTATTTATCCATGTGTATGACTGTTTGCATGACATTTAACATTTTACAGGTCACTGTACATTGTCTAGGAGTGACCCCAGCCCCACCCGCGACCGACATCGAATTTTACCTGCACGGCATACAGCTGGCCCTATTGGCCAATTTTGCTGGCCGTGCAGAGTTGGCAGTTAGGGTCGCCTTGTGAGTGCATGTCGGCAACAACTTGGGGGTGTGAGGCAGAATCAGCTACACCGTTTGTTTTACTTTGACTAACTTTTATTTATAATTCGTTTTACAAAATTTCAAATCATCTTTTACATGGCATTTTAGTGATGGAATGGCGCCATGGTGCTGGCGCCCTTCAATGGCGCCAGCGCCATTGGCGCCCTTTTCTATGGCGCCTGGCGCCCTCATTTTGAATGGCGCACATGGTGGCATTTCATTTGAAGGTGGCATAAAAATGTAACTGAAAATGGATTTGCTTTTGTAGAAATCACCTGTTGGTGCCATTTTGGCGCCCGGCACCATTGTTGCTGGTGCCATTTTTGCAAATGGCGCCATTGGCGCCTGGCGCCATTATTTTGAATGGTGCCATTGATGCCTGGCGCCATTTTTCCTGGCGCTTTTCCAATTTGAGATTCCAAATTGATTTCCAATATTATTATGTCAATTGATTTATCATTTCAGATCAAACTACCTGCCGCTGCGATCCTCTTTGTGCTGTTGTCCCAGATGTTTTCTGAGAAAAAGTAAGATGCCACCATAAGTTTTTCATGTTGTCTGGGTTAGGGTTCAAACAAGATCCAGATCCCGAAACATTTCGGGATTTTGCGGTCCCTATCTCAACAACGAAATCTCAAAATTCCAATCCTGGTCCCAATCCCGTAAATTTTTGAATCCCGATACTGATAATTTCAAAAATTGGGATCCCAAAAAATAGAGCAAAAGATGAAAATGTAAAAAATGACTTTTTAGAATGGGAAATGCAAACTAAAATTGACATAATACCTTTTATGAAGCTTTTTGTAGCATCTAAGCATGTTTTAGGCTGTTTTTGTGGTAAATTTTAAGAAATAAATGTGAACTTTTCTATACTCCAAATCCCGATCCTGAAAAGTCAAAAAACCAATCCTGATTAGGGTGTCAACAAAGTTTTTGGCGGAAAACAGAAACGGAAAAATTTTTGCACTTGCCGAAAAACGGAAACGGAAAAAATCTTGCACCTGCCGGAAAATGGAAAACAGAACAATGAAAGGCCGGAAAACAGAAACGGAAAAATTTGATGAAATTATGCCGGAAATGGAAAAAATTTGCTGAAATTTTGTCGGAAACGGAAAAAAATTTGCAGAAATTTATCCAGAAATCAAAAAATTTGCAGAAATCATGCTAAAAATAGAAACAATTCACATAATTGAGAACCTGCATGCATGTTTACCAGTTTGGCTGAAACAGAAAACAGAGAATTGACCCAGAAAATGAAAAAAGTTGGAAAAACAGACAATTGAGCCGGAAAATGGAAAAAAGGCGGAAAAACTGAAATTTTAGCCGGAAAACGGAAAATGAGCCGGAAAAAGGGAACGGAAAAAAACTTTAGCAGCCGGAAACGGAAACGGAAAAAAATTTGCCTGCGGAAAGCAGAAACGGAAAACGGAAAGTTGACACCCTAATTCTGATCCCAGCATCCCAATCCCAAAATCTTGAAAAAGCAATCTTGATACCAAAAAGTCAATCTCCTTTGAACCCTATCATACCTCGTCGCCATGTTGTTACATCTGTTGCCATGTTGTATTTACCGTATTACCTCGAAATACCCCCCTCAAAATGGACACTTTGAATTTGTAGTCCGGGAAATGCATAACAGATTTCCAACCCTAATCCTGATCCCGAATAGTCAATCTCCTCTGAACCCTAGTCTGGGTTGGAACTTTTTTATGCTTTTTGTGAGATTTTTTGAACATACAGAACTTATTCAATGGGGTAGTTGATTTGGCAATTTTTGATGCTTTTTTCTTGTTTTTTTTTGATGTAAAAAACGCATTTTTTTTTAAAAGTGCCGGCCATACGTATGCTTGATGAAAACTTAATGGCTTTTATACTGTGCATGTGTTTTACTTTTTATCATGCCTTGTTGCCATGTCTGTTACATATGTTGCCATGTGTACATAATTGTGTGCAAGAACGTACGCAGGGGGGTGGGGGGGGCAAGTGCGGAAATACATACCCCATTCATTAATATGTATTTCCACAGGTTGAAATGAATTAGAAAAGTGTCCATCAGTGCCAAAAGCGGACCTACTAGTACCATGTATCGATATAAATATATACCTATATGGTATATGGCCATGGCGATGGCGTCTACAAATGGCGCCAGCACCAAGGCTCAATTCCTTTACTATAGGCCAATTTTAATGGGGGGGGGGCGCCGCCCCTCCCCATTTGCCGGGCTGCATATACAATCAGCCCCCCCCCCGCTCAAAAATTCTGCCTAAGTCCCTGATTGTGTGTGCGCAGTGTTTCATGTCTTTTTGTGGCTGTTTTTCCTATATTGTGTGAATTTATAGTTGCGTTATTATGGCTAATTGGTTTTGTTGTCTGATCTCATATCTGATCTCACTTTTGGTCTTACTCAAGGACGTAGCCAGGGGGCGGAGGGTGCGGCCGCACTCCCCACCGTTCCCGGACCGGACAAGAAAATATGCCTGAACAGGATCTGGGACTAACTGGCACTTTCTGAAAGCGATTTTGTAGGCAGCGCAAGCGCGCACTCTTCATTCCTTCAATAGATATTCTCAGCTGACCAGTCCCAGCAGATTCAAATCGTGTGAAAATCCAGCGCCAACTAATGGCGCCAGCACCCTGGTGTGGCGCCTACTACTGGCGCCAGCGCCATGGCACCATTCTATAGAGAGCAAATTTTAGGCGGGGGGGGGGGGTGGCACCGCCCCCCCCCGTTCGCGGGGCTCCGTATACAATATCCCCCACTGCTCAAAAATCCTGCCTACGTCCCTCATCTTACTATGTTGATGATGCCTGCATCTATAGCGAAATCTGTTTTTTTTTATTTTTATGATAACATAACGCTGATAACATAAGCACATATCATCAACATACCCACCTCTGGTGCTGTGCTTTTATTTCGCTGAGAATTATGGGTATTTTTTGTTCCTGTCTTTTTGCTGTCTATGCATAATCCAAATGCAGTCATTCACTCATGGGTGTGTTGTGTAGATATTTTACAGGTATTTTATGTTTCCATGTTGCAGGTATTTTACGCAGATAATAATAATGTGAAAGAAAGATATTTACATGTATATATATATATATATATATATAGAACCTGAGAAATATTATATTTTTGTGATCTTTTGTGGTTAATTAATACACATTTTCATTGAGTATGAACATACAATAAATAACTGTAATGAATTGATTTTATTGTGATGAAATAACAGCAGTGAAACACAAATGAAATGCAGTCAGATTTCACTCTGGTGGTCAAACTGCGCATGGTTCCACTCGTTGCACAGGGGTGGGGCCGTGGGATGCCAGCAACGTCGCGCAGCAAGTCATTCAGATGAAAAATGTGTGAAAAAAAGATTGTTTTTACATTCCTCCAATGGTCCCACACACGCTAGTTTACATCGACACCAAATGTCAACTTGTTCCGTTACCAATTCAAAGCTTGTGTTTGAATGTCGTTTGTCTGCTAGTCAGCAAGTTTTGATTTGGTATCGGCACCAGTTGACATTTGGTGTCCATGTCAACTAGCGTGTGTGAGCCCAAAAGAACCGCAGATAAAAGTTGATGAAAATATAGAATGGTGCTCTTTTATTAGAAGAATTTTCACTTTCTATATTTGTTATAAATTTTTTTTCATAATCATGGATTTGTCAAACTTTGCAGTCACCCACAAATTTACTCTGGTTCAGTCCGGTTATACCACGCTTAACCCGCAAAAAGTTGTCAGCGTGATATGACAAAAGTGTGCCACACGATATGCGCCAAATTATGCGTGTTAGTGAACTCGAGTACCGCGCATTGTGATTTGACCCCTGTTGTGCACACCCTGCATAACCCATAATGTGTCGCGTTAGCATATCTCAATGTAAAAAAACCTGCGCAAATAACTACTACTGCGGGATAAACAAAATGATGTTCCCGCCTCGTTTACCCTGCTTGTATACCACGGGGTATCTTTTCACAGACAGCCTGGTTGTTACAATCATTTTATGTGTTAAACGATTCAAATCAGCCCAGAAATAGCCGAGTTATTGATGTGCAAAGTTCTCAGCGAAAGCCAAAATTTTTGCAAATAACCACCTTTTATAGACCCCCCATATCTCCGGTCTGGGGGCTCGTAGGAAAATTTTGTCGAAATCTGAGAGAGCCCCGACCTGAAACCATAATATATTCAAATTTCAACATTTTTCACATAGCGGTTCCCAAGATATAAACACGTGCTAGGGGTAGGACCCCCCTCCCCTAAAATGCTACGCCCAAAATCCCATGACCGCGGTCCCGTTTGTACCCTAGTTCCAAGGGTTCCAAAGTACAACACACCTTCGTGCTTTTTAAACTGGTGGAAAATATAAATGAGAAAATCACTTAATTGTATTTTACAAATCCCATGTGCAAGCTGTTAGGCTTTCATCTTGTGTGAGGGTACCCCCAAGTATTTACTATATATACCCTAGGGGGCACCTCCCTCAGGCCACCTATGGTGCAGGAAAACAAAAATTTCACATTTTTTTTCTGGAAAATATAAATGAGAATTCCATACAAATTTTTGTTCCCGATGAAATTTAAATTTTCAATAATTTTTTTTCTGGGCATTTGAGACCAAAAAGTGTTTTTAGCATTGGTAGTTTCAAAGTATACTCGGTGTACATGATACTCTGCCCTCGCACTCATTTATGTCTCACGTTGGAAGCATGCCAATGACGATAAAGCATGCTATTTTTGTATAAAAGATGCAAAAAAATCATTGTTGTGATTAAGTAAACGTATAGCGTTATAACAGAGATGACTTTTTTCAACTTTTTATGAAAATCGCATGGGTAAAAAATCGTTGGCACGCTTCCAGCGGGAACCTCGCGTGCAGGGTGTAAAGTGACTGGAGTATATGTACAACTTTTTTACCCCCTCAGAGTCCCCAAAACCCCCACACAATGATGGCGTTGTTGATCAAACTGAAACATTTTTTTTGAGAAAAACATAGGTTTTAGAAAGTGGAGAATCCACAATCCCAAGATATTCATGGAGCACATGGGGGCCAGAATTGGCTTGTTCAGTGTCAGGGGCAACATATGGCTGCTCCTGGGCCCCGTTTTTGCACTCAAATATTTTTTCTAGCAAATGATAAAAATGGCCCTGTGTAAAGAGGGCACTTGCGTGACAGCGTGTCCGACGCCTGCAATGTCACAGCACAAATCACAAAATAATTGTGCCCATTCAATGTGGGCACTAATTATCTGTAAAAAATCTATTGGGGCCAATGGGCAATGTGCTATGTATCTAGTTTTAATGGGCCAGACAAAAAACTATGTCATGTCCAGAAAGTAGAAAATCATGGTTTTTCAATTACAATCACAATTTGGATTAGGACAAAGTTCTAAATAGTTGTTGAGATGGCTTCATAGCACATGTCTGCATATTGGGGCCATTTTGTATTGGGGGTAGTGGAATGGGGGTCAAAATATACCCACAAATGACCAGAGGGTCAAAATAAGGCTTTTGGCAAGCCACAAGGAATTTTTTTTTTTGAAAAAGCACCAACACAAGTGTAATCATCCCTTGTGTTGTCAGCACACCAAAAAATTGCTGCTCACTTTACCGCAGCTATATTTTGTTTGGTTTTTTGAAAATTCTCATTTATATTTTCCAGGAAAAAATTGGCAAAAAAACTTCATCAATCTGTAGCAGAAGAACAGGGGGTGCCATGGGGTGCCACTTGGCATATATGTAGACAAATGTTGTGGGCACCCCCAGAAAAAATGGCAGCCATATTGGGCTGCACGTTTCCCTGTGAGGTTGTTGTGAAAAACGAGGTACCTGATTTCTCATTTATATGTGCTACCAGTTTACTACTTGTGCACCGGAATATGACCCTGAAGAGCATGTTGAATACATTTGGATACTATGTGCATTGGGGAAATGTGCACACAAAGCTTTTGAAGTGTCTTCGAAATCAGTATCAGAGTGCCATTCTGGGCACCTTTCATGGCCCAGGAAGAGCACCCATACACCAACCCTCACTCAAAGCCCACATACCAACAAACCAAAAAACAAAGATTAAAAACAAGGCTATACACAATTCTATCCAAACAAATAAAAAAATTTCCATCTCAACCATAATCAAGAAACCAGGGGTTTAGTAAGGGGGGGGGGGAGGGTTCAAACGGGATTGACTTTTCGGGATCAGGACTGGCTTTTTGAGATTTCGGGATTGGGATTGAGCTTTAGGGATCAGGACCATAAAATCCCGAAATTTCTTGATATTCAGGATCGGGATCCCGTTTGAACACCAGGTGGGGGGTTACCCCAAATCCGCCAGCTATCTATCTATCTATCATAGAACCCCACTCAGCTATCTATCCAACCTGGAGGCAAAATTTTGGGTTACTATCCCGTAAACCCCCCCCTCCCCCAAATCGGCCAGCTATCTATCTATCTGCAGCGATTTTAAAGAAATTTTATCCCATTTATAACTCAAAATCGCTAATTTTCGTACATTTTTATAGTTTTTCACCTTCAAAACTGTAATTCATGTTCCGTATTGCCTATTTTCGGCTATTTTTTGTTCTATATACCTATTTTTAGCTGTATTTCTTCTACTTTTAGCGATTTTTTCGCTTTTCCTTCTATACCTCGGAAAAGCCTATACATTGAACCCCCGCGAACCCCTCCCAAAACAATTTTTTCAGCTATCTATACCTCCGGAGGAGCGATTTACTATCTATATGAACCCTCGGGGGTGAAATCTACAAAACCCTGCAAGAAACACAAACATAATGATAAGATCACTTGAAAGGCTTCAGAGCAATCACTGCAGCACGTTGCAAACCGCGTGGCACAGTGCCAGGACAGAGCACTGAACCACCTCACCATTTGAGAGCTGCGTGAGGAAACGTTGCAGTAACAAACAGATGAAAAGCTTTATGCATGCAATAAACACCGACAATAAACAGTTACGTGTGCGACAAGTACCTGCTGCATTTGCTGGTTTACAGTGAGAAAGAGTTCCCCAATTACCACACCACATCAAAAAGTCAATTTTACAAATCCCACATTTTTCTACTTTTTAACAAAATCAACGATACAATCACTCCTGCACATCCTTGATTAACATAAATTGCTTCATCAAATTTGAAACAAAGTAATACTGTCACTGGGAATAATACTCCAATATATACACCATCAGGCTGCATCTTTCAACGAAACCAACATAAAAAGGAGGCCAACAAACCAAGCAAATGGTGGAATGTGCAGATGTCATGCACAGCGCCAAAACACAGCACTGCGCACAGCGTTGACCGCACACGAAATGGGTCAGTCACCTGCAAGTAAAACGAAAATGGTGTGAAAGAGTTCCTGTGTCCATGTTTCCCATATCAGGGGTGGCATTTTGAGGGAAGCATCTGCTAAATCGGTTTGAAAAATAATTTTTCAGACATGTTTATTTATTTATTTTAAAGATATCTTTTTAAACTCATCTTTTAAATTAAAATAAGATTTTATCAAAATTGTCAAAAATAGGGATACGTGGGATAGTGGAAGGGGTCTCCAAGATTTTGGCCCTCGCGGGGGCTGGATGTGGATGGATAGTTGATCGCTCCTCCGGAGGGATAGATAGCTGAAAATTTTTCTGGGGCAGGCTCCCGGGGGCAAAAGATATAGGCTTTTTTCAGTGCATAGAAGGCAGAAAGGGGAAAAAATCGCTAAAAGTAGCTAAAAACAGGTTAAACGTAGCTAACAATGGCTAAAATAAACATGCGCATAGGCGAAAGCCGCGATTTTGAAGGCGAAAAACTATAAAAATGGTATG
>CAXIWS010000250.1:84595-184949 GCA_964036195.1 Sphaerolaimus hirsutus
CAGAAAGAGAAATCTTAAGCGGTTTTTTTAAAACCTACACCACTTAAATTCACCTACCCAAACATTAGAATTTGAGGGGCAAAATTTATTAAACATTGTTAAATTTTACTTACTACTAATTTCCTTCCCTGGATGAAATGTACTAAGTTTAATTAATTTCGCCCCTCAAATTCTAATGTTTGGGTAGGTGAATTTAAGCGGTGTAGGTTTTAAACAAACCGCTTAAGATTTCTCTTTCTGGTGGAAGCATTTTCTGTGTTAATAGATCTCACATTAGGAGATAAAATGATCACAATCACAGCTGATCGTGATCGCAATACAAAACAGTGAAAATTGAAAATATCCTAATCTTATTTCTGCCTGGAAAGAAACCGTCGAAATGGCATTTGGCACTAAGCCAGGACTCTGTTCTGTATTATGGCCAAATTCTGGCCTTGAAAAACAGAATATAAGCATATAAAAAGAAACGTTCGGAGCAAGGTGATCAGTGCATTTTTGTATAAAAAAATGCATGGGTTGTTTACACAGCCCACGCGGCCTTATATTGGGGGGCATACCATACATCATTTAGACGACTCTTTGGGCTATCTTTTGTATGGGGTGAATTTTCCCAAAAAGTTTAGGGGGGGCCGTGAATGAATCGTTTTTCAAAAATTCGTAAGCGTTCGGACCTAGGTAAACGGGGGTTTACTTGTCACACACGTAACTGTTTATCGTGGGTGTTTATTGCATGCATAAAGCTTTTCATCTGTTTGTTACTGCAACGTTTCCTCACGCAGCTCTCAAATGGTGAGGTGGTTCAGTGCTCTGTCCTGGCACTGTGCTATGCGGTTTGCAACGTGCTGCAGTGATTGCTCTGAAGCCTTTCAAGTGATCTTATCATTATGTTTATGTTTCTTGCAGGGGTTTTGTAGATTTCACCCCCGAGGGGTTCATATAGATAGTAAATCGCTCCTCCGGAAATTTAGATAGCTGAAAAACATTTTTTTGGGTGGGGTTCGCGGGGGTTCAATATATAGGCTTTTCCGAGCTATAGAAGGAAAAGCGAAAAAATCGCTAAAAGTAGGAGAAAAACAGCTAAAAATAGGTATATAGGTACATATAGTACAAAAAATAGCTGAAAATAGGCAATACGGAACATGAATTACATTTTTGAAGGTGAAAAACTATAAAAACGTACGAAAATTAGCGATTTTGAGTTATAATTGGGGCAAAATTTCTTTTAAATCGCTGAAGATAGATAGATAGCTGGCCGATTTGAAGGAGGGTGGGGGGGGGGGGTTTAGGGGATAGTAACCCAAAATTTTGCTTCCAGGATGGATAGATAGCTGAGTGGGCTACTTGATAGATAGCTGGCGGATTTGGGGGGTTTCTTGAATATGGTTCAGATGGAATTTTTTTTATTTGTTTGGATAATATTGTGTATAGCCTTGTTTTTAACCTTTGGTTTTTGGTTTGTTGGTATGTGGGCTTTGAGTGAGGCTTGGTGTATGGGTGCTCTTCCTGGGCCATGATAGGTGCCAGGAATGGCACATTCTGATACTGATTTCGAAGACATTTCAAAAACTGTGTGCACATTTCCCCAATGCACATAGTATCCATAAATGTATTCAACATGCTCCCCAGGGTGCACAAGTTGTAAAAGGCACCAAGGTGTGGTGTACTTTGGGACCCTTGGAACTAGGGTTCAAACGGGACCGCGGTCCCGGTACATGGTTCGGCAAAAAGTCCCCCCGGTACACCCCAGTCTCGGTCCTGACAATAAAAAAAGCCAATGTAATGGCTGTGGAGCCATGTTGTAGTATTACACCACCATGCAGAATAGTTGAGACTTTTAACACACAGAGAAACAGTAGGCTGGGGGTCCACCGCATTTTTTTGCTTCCCAATTTCTTGTCCCTTGCCCAATTTTGATGCCGTTTGAGTATGTTGGGGTTTGATGCTGTGGCTACTACGAAAATTTTTTGTTTGCTCAAATAATCCCCCAGGCCCGAGATAAGGGGGGTCTATAAAAAGATGGTCAATAAATATACAAAAAATGGGCAATCTGGATGAGTGTCTTTGAAGCCTAATAACTCAACCATTTCTGGGCTGATTTGAATCATTCAACACTTAAAATGATCGGGACAACCTGCAGATTCTATTTTTGTGGTCAGTTTAGTGATGTCTAAATTCCATATGTCAATCATATGACCCAGTTTTTGAACATGAAAAAATAATTGTTTTGAACATGCTATCATATACTTTAGACAACGAGGATTCATTTAAAACAAAAATGATGTCAATATCTCTTTCCAATCAAAAGTTATGGCACTTAAAAGTTTTCAATGGTGTCTAAATATTTTACGCTTATTTTACTGGGGTTTGCAGCATGAAAATTTTGTTATTGAACAGTCTATAACATACTTAAGACAGAGAGAATTAATATGACAAAAACGTTTTTTCAATATCTCTTTCCGATCAAAAGTTATAGCACTTACAAACTTCCATCTTCATTCCATCCAAAATAATTGCACATTACTCATTCACAGTTGGGCCAACTTTTCTCCCTAATAGAGCAAAGCCAAAACCTCAAATTTACACACGAAATAGCCCCACTCAGTAGTATGCCTACCCCCATTTCTGAGTTGTTGGCTATGGATGCAAAACTGCAGCAAAAAATAAATAAATGCCACATATATTATATTTATATTATATTTCCATATATGCATTGCCATATGCTGTTCATGCTTAGAATGTTTCTTGCTGCACACAGAGCTCAGCGATGCAGGCAAGCAGTTGCCATGGTAAAATATTTGTTAAAAAATGAACGTAGGAATTGGATATAGACTTTAAAGTGAGATACTGGGTGGCTACTGCCCAAAACAAGAAAAGTCACAACTATTCTGAAACATGAACAAACTGAGTTAATATGTTTGTGCACTAGGAATATACGCAGATGTGAACTTGGGGGGCGGTTATCCCGGGCATGTGTAGTCAACCTCCCAGGGTACCAATGTATAGTATCCAAATGTTTTGCATATCAACCATTTCAAAATTCTGGCAACATTAATCATGCAGCGCAAAAAGTCTCAACTATTCTGCACAGTAGTGTATAAGTGGTGCTTTCTGCCAAAAAAATCTATTTTAGGTGTTGTTACAAGTAGGGATGGCCAGCGCTTTTTTTCAAGCGCTTTAAAAAAAGCTGCTTTAAAAAAAAAGCGCAAAGGTTCCAGCGCTTTTTTTTTAAAAAGAGCACTGGCAAGAAAATGTAGACCTACACACTAGGTATTTTGTAATTTTTTTTTAAACTACCACTGGTGGTTGTTTTCATTGGTTTTGTGTTTTTTTATCTCATTGCTTCTATTTCTGCAGGTTATCATATAATAATAAGCTGTGATATGTTAGTGTAGTATATAATATCCAGCGAATGTGCTCCCACATACTTCTGCAGTGAGAAACAGTCTCAATGTATTAGCCTTCTCTTACAACATTATTTAAGCACTATTTCATGCCTAACTTCACTTGAACTCATGACCATTTGACAAATAGCAATTTACACAATGAGTCAACATAAAAAGATATTTTTTGCATAAAACCATACTTATAATGCTATCCCATGGTTCCACAGTCATTCCATGGCTTTATATCATCAGAAATACTGCCTTTTTATGATATACCACTATATATTGACTCAGAACCATATTTGGGAGAGTTCTAGTAACTGTCTTGACATTGTTTTGAAAAAGCGAAAAAAAGCGCGTTTTTTAAAAAAGAGCACTTTTTTTAAAAAAGCGGGCCGTTAAAAAAAATTTGGTACGCATGCACTATGTAAAATGCTAAATTTTTGCGCGCAAGCGCGCATTTTCATGCAAGCAATCCATCATTTGCTTTTTTCATTACTTTTATAACTAATATGTGTTTTGACATAAAACATTTTTGCAAATGCATCCATGTTCACTCCCACAATTATTTATATGTTGTTCTCAGCAAGAACATGCAATTTCTGCAAACAAAATTGCAAATGATCGATGAGATGGAATTTACGCTGCAAATATAACCAGTTAATAACCTTTAAACTTAAAAATAACTGATTTTCAAGCTTTTTTAAAACTCTAGTACCTGTATTACCACAGAAAGCATAAGACTGTGCACTGCATATCAATTTATATGGCTTTTGTTACCTTTAGAGACGATTTTAGAGAGAATAGGGGCAAATTTCAACTCCAGCAATTTTTATTAAAAAAATCGATTTTTTTAATAAAAAAATGGGGTCGTTAAAAAAAACGATTTTTTTCCAACCCTACCGGGTCCCGGTCCGACACCCCAGTCCCGGTCCCGACATTAGAAAATTCCTGGTCCCGGTCTCGCTTCTTAAAACTGGTCCCGTTTGAACCCTACTTGGAATGAGGATGGCAGGAGCGATGGCAGGTAGATGGCTGGAGCGTTTGGGAGGTAACCCTCCTCCAACCCGCATTAATAAACCCCTGCAGTGCCCATAAAAGCACAGCGCTCAAGTAACGGGCTGTATCTAAGCGCTGGATCTACATTACCCAGTGCACAACTAGCAATATCTGGTGCCAAACTTGTGCATGGGGTTCTAGCCAGTGCCCACTACCATAGATTTGTGAATTGATAAGTATGCTCCATGGACTGCATGCTATGCATTTTTCTGAAGGAAACACTATCTTGTCAATATAAAATCAAAATAAAGTCAAAACATGCCATCAGTAAATACTGCATATGGGATGCTTACTTTGGTGTGAAGTCAACTTTCTATGGACCTCTATGAACCAGAGTTGTTAGAATTACTGAACATTTTTCAAAAGTATATGTAAATATAAGTATTTTATTTTAACTCACCACAAAGTATAGAAAATGTAAAATACTTTTTTTACTTGTACTTGTGTGTAAATGTGAGTAAAATACTTTCCCCCAGGAAAATGTAAAAGCTAGTACTTTTCCCCTGGAAAATGTATTTTTACACTAATTTTAATATGTGAGAGTGAGTTTTACACTGAAAGACACAATGTATGTCATTTTTTAATGATTATTAAGTATTTTTTTTGAAAAATATGATTTCTTCAAAACTGTCCTATTTTAGCAACAGAAAATTGTGATTTTAGCAACAAGAAATACATTTTCTCTGTACGCTTGTACTTAAAAATGGACGCGTAAAAGTAAGTACATTACTTTTTGAAAAAGTATATGTAAATGTATTTACCATAAATGTATTTACCGTGTACTCTCATACACATATTTTTCGAGTTAATGTAGGTACATTTTAACAACTGCTATGAACTTTCTAAGTTGACCCTAAGGACAAATTTCACCTTTCCATTTTCAGTTTTCTGGTAGCTGAATTTTTTTGCCTGTATTAAAAAAATTACTGTATATCCTTGGATAAGACCCCATGGGAGTTTTTGTTGTCATCAGAATTGATTGAGGGGGAGTTGAATTTACTAAATATCACAATGAAAAATAATCAGTGTAAAAACTGCTTAATTCAAGCCATGAAAAAAATGTTAGTAAACATAAGTTGTAAAAAATAGGTGTTTGTAAGGGTCACATACATAACATACCTACATAAAAACATTTTATTTCCTAGAGAGGTGAAAGTTTTTCAAGTGTGTATTTTTTACATTTGCAGTTTCTAATGTTCTGTTTGGTGACATTTATTACTAGTTTTGGGTATGTAAAAACCTCTGCCTCAAATGAGCCCCCCTCAAAATTTGCACTCCTTGTATGTATCATGCTGCTCGTTGGCTTTTTCGCAGTGGATTTTTTTGACATGCTAAAAACTGTTTATTATTGCAGATGTGGGCTGTTTAAAAATTAATACTGTTTAATATCATTCCAGGTTGAACGGCTGCAATGTGTTTAGTGCCTGTGAAAAGGTGAGTTTGGATTTACAAATGGAAATAGCACAGGTGCTCAGGTATGTATTGTCATTTTGATTGTTTAAAATACAACTAAGTGGGGTCGCAGAATTTTTCATGCTGCAAATCTCCACTTATACAATTTCGAGAGAACTGCACGCTAAGGATGCTTCAATGCAAAAGATAGGAGGCACAATCACAGGCCTCATTGTGCCCGATTCGTGTGTGTTTTTGCACACAATGCAGTCACTATTTATTAGTACAAATGCCATTTACAAACACGATCCACAATCTTGACAAACAGGGTTAGTAGATGGCAAAGTTGCTTCCCAAGAATGCAATTGCACATTATAGGGGGTTGACTTGAGTTTTTAGGGGCTGAGTTTACAATTCAGGGTTGAGTTGATGGGTGTTGATAAATTAGGGTTGAGTTGACAGAAGTTTAAAGATAAGGGGCTGTTGACACAAGTTTAAAAATTAGAGTCTGAGTTTATGGGAGTTGAGTTGATGGGTGTTTGCCAAATTGGGGGCTGAGTTTATGGGAGTTAACAATAACATTACCATAATCCTTAAGTGAGGCCCCCGGGGCTAAAAAATATAAATTGTGATATAATGCATTTGTGGGTTACTGATTACAATGATTTGAAATATGCACTCCATTCTGACAGTACATTACGATAACCCTGAAATTGAACCCAAAATGGGGCCAAAATTTTCAAATTGTGAAATGATGCATTGTGGGTTTCTAATTGCACTGATTTGATATATAATGCACTCCATTTTGACACTACATTACCATAACCCTGAAAATGAACCACTGGGGCCAAAAACTTTCAATTTGTGAAATGATGCATTTTTGGGTTTCTGGTTGCACTGATTTCAAATTTAGGTTTCTGATTGCACTGATTTGATATATGCACTCCATTGACACTACATTACCATAACCTGAAAAATGAACCCATGGGGCCAAATACTTTCAATTTGAGAAATGATGCATTTTCAGGTTTCTGATTGCACTCATTTGAAATATGCACTTCATTTTGACACTACATTACCATAACCCTGAAAATGAACCACTGGGGCCAAAAAATTTCAATTTGTGAAATGATGCATTTTTGGGTTTCTGATTGCACTGATTTCAAATTTGGGTTTCTGATTGCACTGATTTGATATATGCACTCCATTTTGACACTACATTACCATAACCCTCAAAATGGACCCATGGGGTTAAATACTTTCAATTTGAGAAATGATGCATTTTCGGGTTTCTGATTGCACTCATCTGAAATATGCACTTCATTTTGACACTACATTACCATAACCCTAAAATGAACCCCCTGGGCCAAAAACTTTCAAACCATAAAATGATGGATTTGTGAGTTTCTGAGTGTAGTGATTTCAAATATGCCCAGGGCTTAAAAAATTAGAAATTGTGAAATGATTCAATGTGGGTTTCTAATTGCACTGATTTGAAATATGCACTCCGTTTTGACACTACATAACCCTGAAAACTACATAACCATAACCCTGAAAATGAACCTCTGGAGCCAAAAACTTTCAATTTGTGAAATCATTCATTTTTGGGTTTCTGATTGCACTGATTTCAAATTTGGGTCTATGATTGCACCAATTTGATATATGCACTCCATTTTGACACTACATTACCATAACCCTAAAAATGAACCCATGGGGCCAAATACTTTCAATTTGAGAAATGATGCATTTTCGGGTTTCTGATAGCACTCATTTGAAATATGCACTTCATTTTGACACTACATTACCATAACCCTAAAAATGAACCCCCTGGGCCAAAAACTTTCAAACCATAAAATGATGGATTTGTGGGTTTCAGAGTGTAGCTATTTCAAATATGCCCAGGGCTTAAAAAATTAGAAATTGTGAAATGATTCGATGTGGGTTTCTAATTGCACTGATTTGAAATATGCACTTCATTTTGACACTACATTACCATAACCCTAAAATGAACCCCCTGGGCCAAAAACTTTCAAATCATAAAATGATGGATTTGTGAGTTTCTGAGTGTAGTGATTTCAAATATGCCCAGGGCTTAAAAAATTAGAAATTGTGAAATGATTCAATGTGGGTTTCTAATTGCACTGATTTGAAATATGCACTCCGTTTTGACACTACATAACCCTGAAAACTACATAACCATAACCCTGAAAATGAACCTCTGGAGCCAAAAACTTTCAATTTGTGAAATCATTCATTTTTGGGTTTCTGATTGCACTGATTTCAAATTTGGGTCTATGATTGCACCAATTTGATATATGCACTCCATTTTGACACTACATTACCATAACCCTAAAAATGAACCCATGGGGCCAAATACTTTCAATTTGAGAAATGATGCATTTTCGGGTTTCTGATAGCACTCATTTGAAATATGCACTTCATTTTGACACTACATTACCATAACCCTAAAAATGAACCCCCTGGGCCAAAAACTTTCAAACCATAAAATGATGGATTTGTGGGTTTCAGAGTGTAGCTATTTCAAATATGCCCAGGGCTTAAAAAATTAGAAATTGTGAAATGATTCGATGTGGGTTTCTAATTGCACTGATTTGAAATATGCACTTCATTTTGACACTACATTACCATAACCCTAAAATGAACCCCCTGGGCCAAAAACTTTCAAATCATAAAATGATGGATTTGTGAGTTTCTGAGTGTAGTGATTTCAAATATGCCCAGGGCTTAAAAAATTAGAAATTGTGAAATGATTCAATGTGGGTTTCTAATTGCACTGATTTGAAATATGCACTCCGTTTTGACACTACATAACCCTGAAAACTACATAACCATAACCCTGAAAATGAACCTCTGGAGCCAAAAACTTTCAATTTGTGAAATCATTCATTTTTGGGTTTCTGATTGCACTGATTTCAAATTTGGGTCTATGATTGCACCAATTTGATATATGCACTCCATTTTGACACTACATTACCATAACCCTAAAAATGAACCGATGGGGCCAAATACTTTCAATTTGAGAAATGATGCATTTTCGGGTTTCTGATAGCACTCATTTGAAATATGCACTTCATTTTGACACTACATTACCATAACCCTAAAAATGAACCCCCTGGGCCAAAAACTTTCAAACCATAAAATGATGGATTTGTGGGTTTCAGAGTGTAGCTATTTCAAATATGCCCAGGGCTTAAAAAATTAGAAATTGTGAAATGATTCGATGTGGGTTTCTAATTGCACTGATTTGAAATATGCAATCCATTTTGACACTACATAACCCTGAAAACTACATAACCATAACCCTGAAAATGAACCTCTGGAGCCAAAAACTTTCAATTTGTGAAATCATTCATTTTCAGGTTTCTGATTGCACTGATTTGAAATATGCACTTCATTTTGACACTACATTACCATAACCATAAAAATGAACCCCCTAAGCCAAAAACTTTCAAATCATAAAATGATGCATTTGTGGGTTTCTGATTGTAGCGATTTCAAATATGCACTCCATTTTGACACTACATTACCATAACCCTGAAAATGAACCACTGGGGCCAAAAAATTTCAATTTGTGAAATGATGCATTTTTGGGTTTCTGATTGCACTGATTTCAAATTTGGGTTTCTGATTGCACTGATTTGATATATGCACTCCATTTTGACACTACATTACCATAACCCTCAAAATGGACCCATGGGGTTAAATACTTTCAATTTGAGAAATGATGCATTTTCGGGTTTCTGATTGCACTCATCTGAAATATGCACTTCATTTTGACACTACATTACCATAACCCTAAAATGAACCCCCTGGGCCAAAAACTTTCAAATCATAAAATGATGGATTTGTGAGTTTCTGAGTGTAGTGATTTCAAATATGCCCAGGGCTTAAAAAATTAGAAATTGTGAAATGATTCAATGTGGGTTTCTAATTGCACTGATTTGAAATATGCACTCCGTTTTGACACTACATAACCCTGAAAACTACATAACCATAACCCTGAAAATGAACCTCTGGAGCCAAAAACTTTCAATTTGTGAAATCATTCATTTTTGGGTTTCTGATTGCACTGATTTCAAATTTGGGTCTATGATTGCACCAATTTGATATATGCACTCCATTTTGACACTACATTACCATAACCCTAAAAATGAACCCATGGGGCCAAATACTTTCAATTTGAGAAATGATGCATTTTCGGGTTTCTGATAGCACTCATTTGAAATATGCACTTCATTTTGACACTACATTACCATAACCCTAAAAATGAACCCCCTGGGCCAAAAACTTTCAAACCATAAAATGATGGATTTGTGGGTTTCAGAGTGTAGCTATTTCAAATATGCCCAGGGCTTAAAAAATTAGAAATTGTGAAATGATTCGATGTGGGTTTCTAATTGCACTGATTTGAAATATGCACTTCATTTTGACACTACATTACCATAACCCTAAAATGAACCCCCTGGGCCAAAAACTTTCAAATCATAAAATGATGGATTTGTGAGTTTCTGAGTGTAGTGATTTCAAATATGCCCAGGGCTTAAAAAATTAGAAATTGTGAAATGATTCAATGTGGGTTTCTAATTGCACTGATTTGAAATATGCACTCCGTTTTGACACTACATAACCCTGAAAACTACATAACCATAACCCTGAAAATGAACCTCTGGAGCCAAAAACTTTCAATTTGTGAAATCATTCATTTTTGGGTTTCTGATTGCACTGATTTCAAATTTGGGTCTATGATTGCACCAATTTGATATATGCACTCCATTTTGACACTACATTACCATAACCCTAAAAATGAACCGATGGGGCCAAATACTTTCAATTTGAGAAATGATGCATTTTCGGGTTTCTGATAGCACTCATTTGAAATATGCACTTCATTTTGACACTACATTACCATAACCCTAAAAATGAACCCCCTGGGCCAAAAACTTTCAAACCATAAAATGATGGATTTGTGGGTTTCAGAGTGTAGCTATTTCAAATATGCCCAGGGCTTAAAAAATTAGAAATTGTGAAATGATTCGATGTGGGTTTCTAATTGCACTGATTTGAAATATGCAATCCATTTTGACACTACATAACCCTGAAAACTACATAACCATAACCCTGAAAATGAACCTCTGGAGCCAAAAACTTTCAATTTGTGAAATCATTCATTTTCAGGTTTCTGATTGCACTCATTTGAAATATGCACTTCATTTTGACACTACATTACCATAACCATAAAAATGAACCCCCTAAGCCAAAAACTTTCAAATCATAAAATGATGCATTTGTGGGTTTCTGATTGTAGCGATTTCAAATATGCACTCCATTTTGACACTACATTACCATAACCCTGAAAATGAACCACTGGGGCCAAAAAATTTCAATTTGTGAAATGATGCATTTTTGGGTTTCTGATTGCACTGATTTCAAATTTGGGTTTCTGATTGCACTGATTTGATATATGCACTCCATTTTGACACTACATTACCATAACCCTCAAAATGGACCCATGGGGTTAAATACTTTCAATTTGAGAAATGATGCATTTTCGGGTTTCTGATTGCACTCATCTGAAATATGCACTTCATTTTGACACTACATTACCATAACCCTAAAATGAACCCCCTGGGCCAAAAACTTTCAAATCATAAAATGATGGATTTGTGAGTTTCTGAGTGTAGTGATTTCAAATATGCCCAGGGCTTAAAAAATTAGAAATTGTGAAATGATTCAATGTGGGTTTCTAATTGCACTGATTTGAAATATGCACTCCGTTTTGACACTACATAACCCTGAAAACTACATAACCATAACCCTGAAAATGAACCTCTGGAGCCAAAAACTTTCAATTTGTGAAATCATTCATTTTTGGGTTTCTGATTGCACTGATTTCAAATTTGGGTCTATGATTGCACCAATTTGATATATGCACTCCATTTTGACACTACATTACCATAACCCTAAAAATGAACCCATGGGGCCAAATACTTTCAATTTGAGAAATGATGCATTTTCGGGTTTCTGATAGCACTCATTTGAAATATGCACTTCATTTTGACACTACATTACCATAACCCTAAAAATGAACCCCCTGGGCCAAAAACTTTCAAACCATAAAATGATGGATTTGTGGGTTTCAGAGTGTAGCTATTTCAAATATGCCCAGGGCTTAAAAAATTAGAAATTGTGAAATGATTCGATGTGGGTTTCTAATTGCACTGATTTGAAATATGCACTTCATTTTGACACTACATTACCATAACCCTAAAATGAACCCCCTGGGCCAAAAACTTTCAAATCATAAAATGATGGATTTGTGAGTTTCTGAGTGTAGTGATTTCAAATATGCCCAGGGCTTAAAAAATTAGAAATTGTGAAATGATTCAATGTGGGTTTCTAATTGCACTGATTTGAAATATGCACTCCGTTTTGACACTACATAACCCTGAAAACTACATAACCATAACCCTGAAAATGAACCTCTGGAGCCAAAAACTTTCAATTTGTGAAATCATTCATTTTTGGGTTTCTGATTGCACTGATTTCAAATTTGGGTCTATGATTGCACCAATTTGATATATGCACTCCATTTTGACACTACATTACCATAACCCTAAAAATGAACCGATGGGGCCAAATACTTTCAATTTGAGAAATGATGCATTTTCGGGTTTCTGATAGCACTCATTTGAAATATGCACTTCATTTTGACACTACATTACCATAACCCTAAAAATGAACCCCCTGGGCCAAAAACTTTCAAACCATAAAATGATGGATTTGTGGGTTTCAGAGTGTAGCTATTTCAAATATGCCCAGGGCTTAAAAAATTAGAAATTGTGAAATGATTCGATGTGGGTTTCTAATTGCACTGATTTGAAATATGCAATCCATTTTGACACTACATAACCCTGAAAACTACATAACCATAACCCTGAAAATGAACCTCTGGAGCCAAAAACTTTCAATTTGTGAAATCATTCATTTTCAGGTTTCTGATTGCACTCATTTGAAATATGCACTTCATTTTGACACTACATTACCATAACCATAAAAATGAACCCCCTAAGCCAAAAACTTTCAAATCATAAAATGATGCATTTGTGGGTTTCTGATTGTAGCGATTTCAAATATGCACTCCATTTTGACACTACATTACCATAACCCTGAAAATGAACCACTGGGGCCAAAAAATTTCAATTTGTGAAATGATGCATTTTTGGGTTTCTGATTGCACTGATTTCAAATTTGGGTTTCTGATTGCACTGATTTGATATATGCACTCCATTTTGACACTACATTACCATAACCCTCAAAATGGACCCATGGGGTTAAATACTTTCAATTTGAGAAATGATGCATTTTCGGGTTTCTGATTGCACTCATCTGAAATATGCACTTCATTTTGACACTACATTACCATAACCCTAAAATGAACCCCCTGGGCCAAAAACTTTCAAATCATAAAATGATGGATTTGTGAGTTTCTGAGTGTAGTGATTTCAAATATGCCCAGGGCTTAAAAAATTAGAAATTGTGAAATGATTCAATGTGGGTTTCTAATTGCACTGATTTGAAATATGCACTCCGTTTTGACACTACATAACCCTGAAAACTACATAACCATAACCCTGAAAATGAACCTCTGGAGCCAAAAACTTTCAATTTGTGAAATCATTCATTTTTGGGTTTCTGATTGCACTGATTTCAAATTTGGGTCTATGATTGCACCAATTTGATATATGCACTCCATTTTGACACTACATTACCATAACCCTAAAAATGAACCCATGGGGCCAAATACTTTCAATTTGAGAAATGATGCATTTTCGGGTTTCTGATAGCACTCATTTGAAATATGCACTTCATTTTGACACTACATTACCATAACCCTAAAAATGAACCCCCTGGGCCAAAAACTTTCAAACCATAAAATGATGGATTTGTGGGTTTCAGAGTGTAGCTATTTCAAATATGCCCAGGGCTTAAAAAATTAGAAATTGTGAAATGATTCGATGTGGGTTTCTAATTGCACTGATTTGAAATATGCACTTCATTTTGACACTACATTACCATAACCCTAAAATGAACCCCCTGGGCCAAAAACTTTCAAATCATAAAATGATGGATTTGTGAGTTTCTGAGTGTAGTGATTTCAAATATGCCCAGGGCTTAAAAAATTAGAAATTGTGAAATGATTCAATGTGGGTTTCTAATTGCACTGATTTGAAATATGCACTCCGTTTTGACACTACATAACCCTGAAAACTACATAACCATAACCCTGAAAATGAACCTCTGGAGCCAAAAACTTTCAATTTGTGAAATCATTCATTTTTGGGTTTCTGATTGCACTGATTTCAAATTTGGGTCTATGATTGCACCAATTTGATATATGCACTCCATTTTGACACTACATTACCATAACCCTAAAAATGAACCGATGGGGCCAAATACTTTCAATTTGAGAAATGATGCATTTTCGGGTTTCTGATAGCACTCATTTGAAATATGCACTTCATTTTGACACTACATTACCATAACCCTAAAAATGAACCCCCTGGGCCAAAAACTTTCAAACCATAAAATGATGGATTTGTGGGTTTCAGAGTGTAGCTATTTCAAATATGCCCAGGGCTTAAAAAATTAGAAATTGTGAAATGATTCGATGTGGGTTTCTAATTGCACTGATTTGAAATATGCAATCCATTTTGACACTACATAACCCTGAAAACTACATAACCATAACCCTGAAAATGAACCTCTGGAGCCAAAAACTTTCAATTTGTGAAATCATTCATTTTCAGGTTTCTGATTGCACTCATTTGAAATATGCACTTCATTTTGACACTACATTACCATAACCATAAAAATGAACCCCCTAAGCCAAAAACTTTCAAATCATAAAATGATGCATTTGTGGGTTTCTGATTGTAGCGATTTCAAATATGCACTCCATTTTGACACTACATTACTAAAACTCTGAAATTGAACCCCTAGACCCAAAAATTTCTATTTGTAAAATGATGCATTTTGCAGGTTTCTTATTGCACTGATTTGAAATGACTCAATTTCAACTCTACATTACTGTAAGCCTTAAATTGAACCCATGGGGCTAATAAATTAGAAATTGTGAAATGATGCATTTGTGGCTTTTTGATTGCCTTGATTTGAAATATGCACTTCATTTTGACACTACATTACCATAACCCTAAAAATGAACCCCCTGGGCCAAAAACTTTCAAACCATAAAATGATGGATTTGTGGGTTTCAGAGTGTAGCTATTTCAAATATGCCCAGGGCTTAAAAAATTAGAAATTGTGAAATGATTCGATGTGGGTTTCTAATTGCACTGATTTGAAATATGCACTTCATTTTGACACTACATTACCATAACCCTAAAATGAACCCCCTGGGCCAAAAACTTTCAAATCATAAAATGATGGATTTGTGAGTTTCTGAGTGTAGTGATTTCAAATATGCCCAGGGCTTAAAAAATTAGAAATTGTGAAATGATTCGATGTGGGTTTCTAATTGCACTGATTTGAAATATGCACTTCATTTTGACACTACATTACCATAACCCTAAAATGAACCCCCTGGGCCAAAAACTTTCAAACCATAAAATGATGGATTTGTGGGTTTCAGAGTGTAGCTATTTCAAATATGCCCAGGGCTTAAAAAATTAGAAATTGTGAAATGATTCGATGTGGGTTTCTAATTGCACTGATTTGAAATATGCACTTCATTTTGACACTACATTACCATAACCCTAAAATGAACCCCCTGGGCCAAAAACTTTCAAATCATAAAATGATGGATTTGTGAGTTTCTGAGTGTAGTGATTTCAAATATGCCCAGGGCTTAAAAAATTAGAAATTGTGAAATGATTCAATGTGGGTTTCTAATTGCACTGATTTGAAATATGCACTCCGTTTTGACACTACATAACCCTGAAAACTACATAACCATAACCCTGAAAATGAACCTCTGGAGCCAAAAACTTTCAATTTGTGAAATCATTCATTTTTGGGTTTCTGATTGCACTGATTTCAAATTTGGGTCTATGATTGCACCAATTTGATATATGCACTCCATTTTGACACTACATTACCATAACCCTAAAAATGAACCGATGGGGCCAAATACTTTCAATTTGAGAAATGATGCATTTTCGGGTTTCTGATAGCACTCATTTGAAATATGCACTTCATTTTGACACTACATTACCATAACCCTAAAAATGAACCCCCTGGGCCAAAAACTTTCAAACCATAAAATGATGGATTTGTGGGTTTCAGAGTGTAGCTATTTCAAATATGCCCAGGGCTTAAAAAATTAGAAATTGTGAAATGATTCGATGTGGGTTTCTAATTGCACTGATTTGAAATATGCAATCCATTTTGACACTACATAACCCTGAAAACTACATAACCATAACCCTGAAAATGAACCTCTGGAGCCAAAAACTTTCAATTTGTGAAATCATTCATTTTCAGGTTTCTGATTGCACTCATTTGAAATATGCACTTCATTTTGACACTACATTACCATAACCATAAAAATGAACCCCCTAAGCCAAAAACTTTCAAATCATAAAATGATGCATTTGTGGGTTTCTGATTGTAGCGATTTCAAATATGCACTCCATTTTGACACTACATTACCATAACCCTGAAAATGAACCACTGGGGCCAAAAAATTTCAATTTGTGAAATGATGCATTTTTGGGTTTCTGATTGCACTGATTTCAAATTTGGGTTTCTGATTGCACTGATTTGATATATGCACTCCATTTTGACACTACATTACCATAACCCTCAAAATGGACCCATGGGGTTAAATACTTTCAATTTGAGAAATGATGCATTTTCGGGTTTCTGATTGCACTCATCTGAAATATGCACTTCATTTTGACACTACATTACCATAACCCTAAAATGAACCCCCTGGGCCAAAAACTTTCAAATCATAAAATGATGGATTTGTGAGTTTCTGAGTGTAGTGATTTCAAATATGCCCAGGGCTTAAAAAATTAGAAATTGTGAAATGATTCAATGTGGGTTTCTAATTGCACTGATTTGAAATATGCACTCCGTTTTGACACTACATAACCCTGAAAACTACATAACCATAACCCTGAAAATGAACCTCTGGAGCCAAAAACTTTCAATTTGTGAAATCATTCATTTTTGGGTTTCTGATTGCACTGATTTCAAATTTGGGTCTATGATTGCACCAATTTGATATATGCACTCCATTTTGACACTACATTACCATAACCCTAAAAATGAACCCATGGGGCCAAATACTTTCAATTTGAGAAATGATGCATTTTCGGGTTTCTGATAGCACTCATTTGAAATATGCACTTCATTTTGACACTACATTACCATAACCCTAAAAATGAACCCCCTGGGCCAAAAACTTTCAAACCATAAAATGATGGATTTGTGGGTTTCAGAGTGTAGCTATTTCAAATATGCCCAGGGCTTAAAAAATTAGAAATTGTGAAATGATTCGATGTGGGTTTCTAATTGCACTGATTTGAAATATGCACTTCATTTTGACACTACATTACCATAACCCTAAAATGAACCCCCTGGGCCAAAAACTTTCAAATCATAAAATGATGGATTTGTGAGTTTCTGAGTGTAGTGATTTCAAATATGCCCAGGGCTTAAAAAATTAGAAATTGTGAAATGATTCAATGTGGGTTTCTAATTGCACTGATTTGAAATATGCACTCCGTTTTGACACTACATAACCCTGAAAACTACATAACCATAACCCTGAAAATGAACCTCTGGAGCCAAAAACTTTCAATTTGTGAAATCATTCATTTTTGGGTTTCTGATTGCACTGATTTCAAATTTGGGTCTATGATTGCACCAATTTGATATATGCACTCCATTTTGACACTACATTACCATAACCCTAAAAATGAACCGATGGGGCCAAATACTTTCAATTTGAGAAATGATGCATTTTCGGGTTTCTGATAGCACTCATTTGAAATATGCACTTCATTTTGACACTACATTACCATAACCCTAAAAATGAACCCCCTGGGCCAAAAACTTTCAAACCATAAAATGATGGATTTGTGGGTTTCAGAGTGTAGCTATTTCAAATATGCCCAGGGCTTAAAAAATTAGAAATTGTGAAATGATTCGATGTGGGTTTCTAATTGCACTGATTTGAAATATGCAATCCATTTTGACACTACATAACCCTGAAAACTACATAACCATAACCCTGAAAATGAACCTCTGGAGCCAAAAACTTTCAATTTGTGAAATCATTCATTTTCAGGTTTCTGATTGCACTCATTTGAAATATGCACTTCATTTTGACACTACATTACCATAACCATAAAAATGAACCCCCTAAGCCAAAAACTTTCAAATCATAAAATGATGCATTTGTGGGTTTCTGATTGTAGCGATTTCAAATATGCACTCCATTTTGACACTACATTACCATAACCCTGAAAATGAACCACTGGGGCCAAAAAATTTCAATTTGTGAAATGATGCATTTTTGGGTTTCTGATTGCACTGATTTCAAATTTGGGTTTCTGATTGCACTGATTTGATATATGCACTCCATTTTGACACTACATTACCATAACCCTCAAAATGGACCCATGGGGTTAAATACTTTCAATTTGAGAAATGATGCATTTTCGGGTTTCTGATTGCACTCATCTGAAATATGCACTTCATTTTGACACTACATTACCATAACCCTAAAATGAACCCCCTGGGCCAAAAACTTTCAAATCATAAAATGATGGATTTGTGAGTTTCTGAGTGTAGTGATTTCAAATATGCCCAGGGCTTAAAAAATTAGAAATTGTGAAATGATTCAATGTGGGTTTCTAATTGCACTGATTTGAAATATGCACTCCGTTTTGACACTACATAACCCTGAAAACTACATAACCATAACCCTGAAAATGAACCTCTGGAGCCAAAAACTTTCAATTTGTGAAATCATTCATTTTTGGGTTTCTGATTGCACTGATTTCAAATTTGGGTCTATGATTGCACCAATTTGATATATGCACTCCATTTTGACACTACATTACCATAACCCTAAAAATGAACCCATGGGGCCAAATACTTTCAATTTGAGAAATGATGCATTTTCGGGTTTCTGATAGCACTCATTTGAAATATGCACTTCATTTTGACACTACATTACCATAACCCTAAAAATGAACCCCCTGGGCCAAAAACTTTCAAACCATAAAATGATGGATTTGTGGGTTTCAGAGTGTAGCTATTTCAAATATGCCCAGGGCTTAAAAAATTAGAAATTGTGAAATGATTCGATGTGGGTTTCTAATTGCACTGATTTGAAATATGCACTTCATTTTGACACTACATTACCATAACCCTAAAATGAACCCCCTGGGCCAAAAACTTTCAAATCATAAAATGATGGATTTGTGAGTTTCTGAGTGTAGTGATTTCAAATATGCCCAGGGCTTAAAAAATTAGAAATTGTGAAATGATTCAATGTGGGTTTCTAATTGCACTGATTTGAAATATGCACTCCGTTTTGACACTACATAACCCTGAAAACTACATAACCATAACCCTGAAAATGAACCTCTGGAGCCAAAAACTTTCAATTTGTGAAATCATTCATTTTTGGGTTTCTGATTGCACTGATTTCAAATTTGGGTCTATGATTGCACCAATTTGATATATGCACTCCATTTTGACACTACATTACCATAACCCTAAAAATGAACCGATGGGGCCAAATACTTTCAATTTGAGAAATGATGCATTTTCGGGTTTCTGATAGCACTCATTTGAAATATGCACTTCATTTTGACACTACATTACCATAACCCTAAAAATGAACCCCCTGGGCCAAAAACTTTCAAACCATAAAATGATGGATTTGTGGGTTTCAGAGTGTAGCTATTTCAAATATGCCCAGGGCTTAAAAAATTAGAAATTGTGAAATGATTCGATGTGGGTTTCTAATTGCACTGATTTGAAATATGCAATCCATTTTGACACTACATAACCCTGAAAACTACATAACCATAACCCTGAAAATGAACCTCTGGAGCCAAAAACTTTCAATTTGTGAAATCATTCATTTTCAGGTTTCTGATTGCACTCATTTGAAATATGCACTTCATTTTGACACTACATTACCATAACCATAAAAATGAACCCCCTAAGCCAAAAACTTTCAAATCATAAAATGATGCATTTGTGGGTTTCTGATTGTAGCGATTTCAAATATGCACTCCATTTTGACACTACATTACTAAAACTCTGAAATTGAACCCCTAGACCCAAAAATTTCTATTTGTAAAATGATGCATTTTGCAGGTTTCTTATTGCACTGATTTGAAATGACTCAATTTCAACTCTACATTACTGTAAGCCTTAAATTGAACCCATGGGGCTAATAAATTAGAAATTGTGAAATGATGCATTTGTGGCTTTTTGATTGCCTTGATTTGAAATATGCACTTCATTTTGACACTACATTACCATAACCCTGAAAATGAACCCCCAGGGCCAAAAATTTTCAAATCATAAAATGATGTGTTTGTGGGTTTCTGATTGTAGCGATTTCAAATATGCACTCCATTTTGACACCACATTACTAAAACCCTGATAATGAACCCCTGGGCACAAAAACTTTCAATTTGTGAAATGATGCGTTTGTGGGTTTTTTATTGCAGTGATTTGAGATGTGCACTCCATTTCTACTCTACATTACCATAACCTTTTAAGTCTAACCCTTGGGGCTAAAAAATTGAAAATTGTGAATTGATGCATTTGTGGATTGATGATAGTGATTTTTTGAAATATTCATACCATTTTCACACTACATTACCATAAACCTGAAAATGAGTTTACAGGAGTTTCCAAATTAGGGGCTGAGTTTATGGGAGTTTCCAAATTAGGGGCTGATTTTAAGGGAGTTTCCAAATTAGGGGCTGAGTTTATTGGAGTATCCAAATTAGGGCTGAGTTTACAGCAGTTTCCAAATTATGGGTTGAGTTTACAGGAGTTTCCAAAATTGGGGGCTGAGTTTATGGGAGTTTTCAAATTAGAGGCTGAGTTTATGGGAGCTTACAAATAAGTGGCTGAGTTTATGGGAGTTTGCAAGTTAGGGGCTGAGTTTACGAGAGTTTGCAAGTTAGGGGCTGAGTTTATAGGAGTTTCCAAATTAGGGGCTGAGTTTACAGGAGTTTCCAAACTAGGGGCTGTGTTTACAGGATTTAGAGGGGGTCCTCATGGGGTGCCATTTTTGGGGGGTCTCCAGGGGGTGCCATTTTCTGGAGGTACATATGGGGGTGCCATTTCAAGGGGGTCCACATAGGGTGCCATTTTTTGGGTGGTCCCCAGGGGTGCCATTTTTTGGTGGTCCTCAGGGGGGTGCTATATTTTTTTTTGCAGGGGGGTCCTAAGGGGGTGCCATTTTGGGGTGGTCCCCAGGGGGTGCCATTTTTGGAGAGTCCCCAGGGGGAGCCAACTTTGGGTGGGTCCCCAGGGGGTGCCATTTTTGTGGGGGTTCCCAGGGGTTGCCATGTTTGGGGGGTCCCCAGCGGGTGCTATTTTGGGGGGTCCCAAGGGGGTGCCATTTTTGGGGGGTCCCTAAGGGGTGCCATTTTTCGGTGGTCCTCAGGGGGTGCCATATTTGTGGGGCCCTAGGGGGTCTCATTTTTGGGCGGTTCCCAGGGGGTGCCACTTTTGGGGGGTTCCCCGGGGGGTGCCATTGGGAGGGGGGTCCCCATTGGGGTGTCAGTTTTTGCAAGCCTCTGAGTAGTGGGTACCTATAGCAGGATTCTCTCCAACCTTCAGTTGGGTTTTGTGGTTCTCTACCATTAATACCACAAGGATTTACAAACACAAAAAGAACAGCAAAGCACAAATGTAACCAATTGAAGATTACAACAAAGTTTGACACCTTGCAAAAACCACACTATCATATCACAAAACCTATACCACACAGAATGCACACTGCACACCATCATACCAAATCGCAAACTGTCCACATTTTACTACCGAGTTTCATGCCCAACCATTTTACAGTTAACAGTTTTACATTTTACCAACCAAGTTTACAAAAATCCATTCCAAAACATTGCATCTTTGGTATTGGTCTTGTTATTGTTGGTACATTACATACTGCATTTCAAAACACATGCCTAGCATGTGGGCAAACTTAACTAAAGTATCATATTTTCTCCAATGGTATTAATTGTAGAGAACCACAAAGCCCGACCGAAGGTCGGAGAGAATCCTGCTAGTTTGTATACAATGCTGTATGGTCTTCTAGATTTCGACTCTCCCGGGAGTTTGGATAGATAGCAAATCGCTCCTTTGGTGGGATAGATAGCTGAAAAAATTTCTGGAGGGGGGTTCTGGGGAAATAATAAACCCCCTCGAAATACCCCCCTCTGGAATGGCCCCACACACGCTAGTTGACATCGACACCAAATATCAACTGGTTCCGTTCCCAATTCAAAGCTTGCATTTGAACGTCGTTCGTCGGCTCGTCAGCAAGCGTTCGATTGGGATCAGTACCAGTTGACATTTGGTGTCAATGTCAACTAGCGTGTGTGGGCCAGGGTTGGCAAAATCTCAGAAAAGAATAAAAATAAAATGGAAAATTGAAGAATAAAATAAAATAAAATGGGAAATTTCAAAATAAAAATAAAAATTGTATAAAAATTTGAATTTTTGTAAAATTTTTGTAAAATTGTATACAAATTCATATTTTTGTAAAAATTGTATAAAAATTCATATTTTTGTAAAAAAATTGTTTTATGTTGTTTATAGTTCAACCTGTTCATTCGCGGAGCTGGGGCAGTCCCAAGCCATGTAAAGTGTCAAAATGTCATGAAATGGAATGGAAAGTGTCACTTTTCATGAAAATGTTAAGTAAAGTGTCAATTGTCATGACAAATATAAATTAAAGTGGAAACTGTAAAGCAAATTGTATCCAAATCTTATCTTTTGTATCCAAATCTTGTTGTTTTTGTAACCAAATCTTATGTGAACATTTGGATACAAAAACATAAGATTTGGATACTGAAATATAAGGTTTGGACACCAAAACATAAGATTCAGATACACAATTTACACTCTGCACTAGTGATGGAAAAGCGCCAGAAAAAAGGGCGCCAGGCGCCAATGGCGCCATGGCGCCATTCGGAAAGTGGGCGCCAGGCGCCAAGGGCGCCACAGAAAAAGGGCGCCAAGGGCGCCATGGCGCCATTCGGAAAGTGGGCGCCAGGCGCCAAGGGCGCCACGGAAAGAGGGCGCCAAGCGCCAAGGGCGCCATGGCGCCAATTGATAAGAAGGGTGCCAGGCGCCAATGGCGCCAGAATAAAAAAGCGAGTAGAATACCCTGCGTGTGCTAAAAATGCTTCTCCAGCACTGTAGTGCACACATTCACTTCTTTATTCATGTTCTCCAGGATGTAATCAGCAAAAATGAGACTAGCAACAAACTCTTGTGCAAAAACCGTACTCACACGTGGTATTCAATTCAAACACTTTGAAAATTCTCATTCGACAAAACAATGAATGCACATCAAATAGATTTTTCAACATATGTTTGCTTGAAGCGGACGACAACGGAATTCCGATAATTTCAATCCGTTGATTTACGAGTTTGCAAGTTCACCGGCCTATCATGCTCAGCTTCTGATCCGTTACACGCATCTGATAAAAATTGGATGAAACATATACATCCACTCACACCACTTTGTCTATTTTCCAGTGAATTTTGATCATTCACAGACCCATTTTTTTTTATTTTATTCATTCACGCAGCACTCACCTTGAAACCATGCTGGCGCCATTTTGGCGCCCTTTTAGGGCAGGGCGCCAGGCGCCAAGGGCGCCACGGAGAAAGGGCGCCAAGCGCCAAGGGCGCCATGGCGCCTTTCAGAAAGTGGGCGCCAGGCGCCAATGGCGCCACAGAAAAAGGGCGCCAAGCGCCAATGGCGCCATGGCGCGGCGCCCTTTGGCGCCCTCAAATGGCGCCAGCGCCATGGCGCCATTCCATCACTACTCTGCACGACATTTGTCATGACAATTATACTTTGCTTGACATTTGAGATGCCAATTGACTCTTTACTACATTTGTCATGACAATTGACACTTTGCATGATGTTTTACAAATGCGCCCAGCTGGCACACTCCAGTAATCCTTCTACTGAAAATGCCAACCATTCTTACCGATAATTGTAACTTAACACTTACAACTAGCTAACAATACCTACTGCATGCAACTTTTGCAAAGTAATGGAAAAATTTGTCACACGTTTTTCATGTTTAGGTCTAATTATCACATTTTTCTGACCTTACATGCAAGATTCTGATTTTTTGTAAAATTTCTGTAAAATTTTTGTAAAATGGTCTATTTTATTATTTTATTATTATTTTGGAATAAAATAAAATAAAATAAAATGAAACAAGAATAAAATAAAAATAAAATACATTTTTATACAATTTGTATACAAATGATTTTTATAAAACCAACCCTGGTGTGGGCCCAATGATGTACACCATGTATGTAATGTACATGATGTATTTGCATTGTAGCTACACATAGACTAGTTTGTGTAGCTATTTATCTACGTTTTTAAGTCCAAATACATATACTGCAGGGGTCTCGAATGGGGGGGGGGTACCCTAAACCACCCAGCTATCTTTTTATCCCGGAGGCCGCTCAGCTATCTATCTATCCCGGAGTCAAAATTTTGGGCCACTACCCCCTAACCCCCCGAACTTGTCCAGCTATCTACCTATCTGGAGCGATTTTTGCAAAACTATACCCCAATTTTCACTCAAAAGCGCCATTTTTCATACCTTTTTATAGATTTTCACTTCCAAAATCATGGTTCTGGTTCCTATTTGCCTATTTTCAGATATATTTAGTACTATATGCTCTTGTACTTTGAGCCATTTTACACCCACTTTTAGCTATTTTTCTCCCTTTTCTCCCTTCTATGCCCTGAAAAAGCCTATATATTGAACCACCACAACCCCCCCAACCCCCCCCCCCCCAGAAAATTTATTAGCTATCTATCCCTCCAGAGGAGTGATTTGCTATCCATCCAACCACTCAGAGGGTCAAAATTCAAGATACCCATGATATACTGTATTTACTTGAATAAATCCCCTGGGGAATTTTTTTTCAGACATTTTTGAGGGGGAACTTTTCAAGTGGGGGAATTATTTTTTTGTCAAAATTTAACTATCATTAACTAAACAACATGCCATTATTGTTCAAATTCAACAACAAATACATCATTCCATTCTGTTGTTGCTCTGTTGCTTGGTCTGGCTTCATCAATTGTTTTTACAGTGCGCGCAGATATTTTGCTTTGCATCGCCGCTCTCGGTAGGCTCCGCCCACTTTTGTGTTTTTGCCCGCGCGGGACGTCCCTCGAAATTTGCTGATTTTCCATCAGGCTCGCCTTTTTTGTGTGTGGGCTCAATAGTGACAGTCAAATTTCTACTTTTTCTTACATTTGACAGAGAACGCGTGTAATTTTAGCCCTCTGTGCGTACGCTCAACCCACAATTCTCATTTTCAAGCGCGTGATGGGCCTCAAAAAGTTTGTATAGGGAAAACGTCGCGCCCAGCCAAGCAAAATTCGCGTACAGTTTAATGATGTAGGCTGGCGCGAGTGCGCGGAGTAACAGTGGCACATGGCTCGGTGCCAATATACACACATTCTGCGCGCACTGTGAGTATGTGTAGTGTTTTCCTTGCATCATTGGGGGGGGGGGTTATTGGAGTGGGGGAGTTATTTTTTCCTCACTCGCCCAACAGGGGAACTATTCAAGGGGGAACTATTTGAGTAAATATGGTATCCTGTTTGGACACATTTATTGCCTGTTTTGGGTATGGAAATGCATACTATCTTCAAATTACCGCGTATTACCTTGAAATACCCCACAGGGGGTTAATTTTTTGGCCAGCAAAATTTGAGGGGGTCTATTATTTTGCCAGAAATTTTTTGGAATTATACAATTGGCAATATTGAGGAAATGTTAGCTTTCACTTTATTGGAAGCAGTTTTTTCATACAATTCATACTATACGCAACCTGTAAATTGGACACGTGCCAACTTCACATAAATGACCCGATTCTCATTTATTGTAAACATGGAAACGTGCCAAGATTTCAACACCTTAACAAAAGAAGTGCCGTGTTTATTCACGAGAACACTGGATTTTCTCACAGAATGTCCGTGCCCGCCAAATTCGCGCCGTTTTCAACGTTCATTGAGCCAGAATTCTGGTCCGAACTATCGCGCAGGAAATTGAACGAATGGCAATTAGAAGAGGGACCATTTGAAGTCCGTCCGTACTTTGTTAACAGTTGGTTCATCACTCTTGGCACTGTGCCAACTTCTTGCGTTTCCTATTTATCGTCTATTCCTTCTCAGCTGATCGGTCGGATTTACCATGTCGAATGATTTTCGACTATGATTCCGTCAGAGATGTGCCGGGTTTTTCGCAGTCGCGCGATGGAAGCAAAGTGCGCGTGTCCGGCAAAATGTACATTTATAACACCTTGGAAAGTTTCAATGCGGTCGACCGTGTGAAAATGGTGCAAGAGGCTGCCGTCGAGGTGTGTGGCCTTTTTTGTAATAATTGAGGCGTCTAATTCGACAAGTCCACGTAATGCGATTTTGAGTAAGTAGTGTCCGATAATAAAGTGCCAGATTTGCGGCCCCTGCTCTCAACATATTTTTTTGCATTTTTCCCCTAAAGTTTCCAAATCGACCTGAGGTCAAACAAATTAGGGAAAATATGAATAATGTGCTGAATTAGCCCCAGATGACGTTTCTGGGCCTAACTCAAAATTTGGACTTGTCGACTTTTAGAATTGGACTCCTCAATAGTCGACTGGCTCGTTTCAAATCTGAGCAAAAAAAAGTAAGCAAGCAAACAACTAAATTAAGCTTAAGCACTTTAACTAAACTTTAACTGTACGAATTGAAACTTTCAATTGACAGGGTGCGGGACAAACCTCATCCCAGTGTGACTCGACTTTTCCACATGCATGTTGGTTAAGGCTCTTTAATTGTTGATATTGCGAAATGAAATGCTTCGAAATTTGGGGATGTTGCCATGTTGCCGCATACTCGTGTTTTCATTTATACTGCCAAAGTATTTACTTGTCACTGTCATCTTCTTACTTTTGTCTTATTATGACACAGATTCAGAATGAGATTTTGTCTTCAAGTGATCCAACTGCACTGGAAGGGGCCCTGCTCCCTGTGATTGCTACTATTTATGCGGTTGGTGATTATTGCATTTGGAAAACAGTTGATGTTGGCAGGGGGGTCTCCAGGGGCAGGGTAAGTCGCCCAGCTATCCATCTATCCTGGAGGCTGCTCAGATATCTTATTAACCCATAGGAAAAAATTTTTTGACTCCCCCAATCGACCAGTGTTGTGTAGCGATTTTTGTGATATTTTGCATCAATTTTCACTCAATGGACTAATTTTCGTGTCTTTTTGTCAATTTTCACCTTCAAAATCATTTGCTCATGTGCCTTAGTGCCTATGTTTAGCTTATTAGCTACTCTTAGCTATATTTACCCCCTATTTTTGCGTTTTTATTGTCAATTTCTGCCTTCTACACCTTGAAATACCTAAATATAAATATATTGAACCACCGCGAACCCGTCCCTCCAAGTGCTCAACCCCCAGAAAAATTTTCAGCTATCTATACCAACGGAGGGGCGATTTGCTATTTATCTACCCAACCCCCGGAGGGTCAAAAACCTGGAGACACCTGGTTACGCGTAATATTTTACTTCCTATTTTCACAGAATCTCAAGAAACACCAGTACCATTTTTGGATGTGTTATCCCGCTGCAACCATATCAGAACTCGCCATCAATTCCGAGGGGCCATCAAATCAGATTGATAAATTTCTCAATGAAAACCAGCTGCTCAGTTTACAGAAATGGTATTCTAAGCAAGCAGTTGAAAACTTATTACCAACTTTTTTCTGGGCCAGATTTGATGGCGACTGCTTATGTGTGTATGATTTTGACAAGTTATTGCAGTCTGATTTCAACGTTGATATTGTGAGTTTTGACAAAACTGGAGAAGTTTTGAAATTATTGACTACCCCTCGATGTAATTTCTAATCACATTTTCAGTCATTTTTGGCATTTATGGATCCCAGTACATTCCATGACAATACGGGATGGCCGCTGAGAAATGTATTGACTTCTGTCCTTTTGCATAGACCCCGTGTGTTTATTTACTTTTGAATCTTACATTTTCATTACGTGGGATTAAAACTAGGGATATCAAACGATATCACTTTTCGATATCTATATTCGATATTTTTTTCCTGAAACTCGATATTCGATATAAAAAATGGTCGATATCGGATATTCAATACGATCTATCGTTTGAACCCTAATTAAAACAAGCAATAAATTTTTATATTTTCCACTTTCAGTAACTCAAAATTTAAAAGTGATTGCTCTGCGTGCAAAGCGAGTCGCTACCTCTGCATGTCCTGGTGTGAGTTTTGATTTGGCCGGTTCCAGAATTTTTACATTCAAATTTTCTGGCAATGTGCCAGAGGGTGATATTCGAGTATGCGGTATTGGATGGGAGAGAAATAATGATGGGAAATTGAAGGCAAAGTGTGTTGACATGAGGAGTAGTATGGATCCCGCAATGTTTGTTGTTTTTACTGTTTTGATGTTTGTTATCATGAATTATTAGTGATCTTGTATAGCTCGTAATTACTGCTTCATCTTGGTTCAAACAAGAGACCCTGATCCCGCTCCCGAAAGTTTGAAATTCCAATCCCGACAACACGATCCCGATGCCGAATTCAAAATAAAAATCCCGATTCCGAAAAGTCCATCCCGTTTGAACCCTACCCGCCCAATCACTATCAAATCAGTGCATATTATACCAACAGGGTGGCAGAGAGCGCGCTCGATCTCAACCTACAGTTGATGCGCTGGCGGTTGATGCCGGAGTTGAACCTGGACACGTTCAAGGTGACCAAGTGCCTGCTGTTCGGCGCGGGCACGTTGGGCTGCAGCGTGGCCAGATTGTTACTGGTTTGTGGATAGTTGCGTTTTTGGGGATCTCTGTGTGTTTTATTTTGTGTTTCTGGCTGGCTATTAATGCTGTTTAGGCTTTTGATCTTTCCCACCCCAAAACAACAACAATTAACTCTGCTCAGGCCTGGGGCGTGCGCCACATAACTTTTATCGACAATGGGACCATAAGCCTCAGCAACCCAGCCAGGCAGTCGCTTTTTACACATGCGGATGCAGTTGGCAACTTGCCAAAGGCACCTACTGCTGCGACAAGGTTACAAGAAATTCATCCGGGGGTTACGTGTGAGGGACACGTGATTCATGTGCCGATGCCTGGTGAGTATCACATATTTCGATGTGGAAAGTGAAAATGTCAATGTCAAAAATAAAAAATATGTACTTACATGTAAAGCGGCGTTCACACTGCGAGCTGTGCCGACAACTATTTTTCTGTCGGCAATGGACATTTTGTCACGACAACGCACAAATTTTGCAGAAATTTTGCGTGTGCCGACAACAAAGCCTCGTTATAGGTGTTTGTCGGTTGGGTCTCGTTGAATGTTTTACTCCTGTCGTTTGTCGTCACAGAACTACCGTTCACAGCTTGTGACGGCAACGTGACGACAAACAACCACACGATCGGCACAATATTCATCTTTTTTGCTTGATTTGTCGGTTTGGGTCTCGTTAACGAGACCCAAACCGACAAATACAAACAATACAAAAAATTTCGTTGTACCTTGGCCGATTTTGATGCTGTTCAAGAATGTTGGGTTAGGGGTCGGCGCTGTGATGAAAAAGTTTTGTTTCCTCGACTAATCCCCGAGTCCCCCCAGTCCCGAGATAAGGTTTGTTGGTAAAAATGTGGTCATTTTGTATGGCCGATCTGGATGATGACTTTGAAGCTTCATAGCTCGGCCATTTGTGGGCCGATTTGGATCGTTCCACACTTAGAATGATCGGGACAACCCCGCCCCCCCCCCCCCCCTCGAAATACCCCCGCCCAAATTTAGTGTTTAGAGAATGTAAATGGTAGTAGGTGCAGTTTGTGATCCAGACAACGCAGAACAGACGTTAAAACAATGACTGTGTTATGTTAGAGCAGGGTTTATACCAAAAATGAAGGTTTTAAGGGGGGGGGGGGGGGGGTTCATTAAATTGACAAATTTTTTAACCCCGAGTCCTGTCCCAAGCCCTGTCCTCACATAACTGAGTCATTGTTTTTAACGTGTGTTCTGCATTACACAGATCACAAACTGCATTGTTTAGCAATTACAAATGTCGAAGGGTGTGCTTCCAAAAGTGCCGATCTACAATTTTGTCAAATTTGAGTTAGGACCATTTTTGGGGTCCCCATAAAAAAGCGCTTCAAAAAAATTATAAAAAGTTCAGGTTGTGAAGCTAAATATAGAGATACAGTAGGTCGAAAACTGCAAAAAAAACAGCAAAATACAGTGACGGTAATTTTAAAAGTACCCATCTACAAGCTTTTTCACCTTTGAATCTTAAAAAGTGCTGATCTACACACTTTAAGAAATTGTTTTTTTGAAAGTGCCCATCTGCATATTATTTTTTGTTCTTCTGAAAGTACCGATGTCAGATTGCCACTGTTTAGAGCAAAATCTCATTTTGTGCTTTTTTCTATGGGTAAATGTACCCATCTACATCGAGTGAATTTGTTCTTCTGAAAGTACCTATGTTAGATGAGTACTTTCAAATGCACTTTTTTTTGTTCATTCTGAATGTACCCATCTGCGTGTAGATTGGCACTTTCATTCGAACAAATTTGAAAACGTTTTTTTTCAGCCCTATAGATTGGTACTTTCAAAAGCACACACTGGAAAAATGTGGTTAAAACTCGAAAATTAACACAAAATTGATAATTCTAGAAGTGCCCATCTGCATTTAGATTGGTACTTTCATTTGAACAACTTTGAAAACGTTTCTGTAGATGGGTACTTATTGAAGAACAACTTAAAGTTTTTCATGTAGATGGGTACTTATTGAATAACAACTTTTTTAAACACATTTTTATCACTGATTTCTGCTTTTTGGATGTAGATTGGTACTTACCAAAGAACAACGTTTTGTTTTTCTGTAGATGGGTACTTATTGAAGAACAACCTTTTGTTTTTCATGTAGAAAGGTACTTTTAAAGGAACATTTTGAAGAACAATTTTTTTTCATTTTGGAGTACAAAATGTAGATGGGCACTTCTTCAAAGAACAAATTTTTGTTCTTCATGTAGATAGGTCTTCATGAACGATCTTCATCTAAAGGAACATTTTGAAGAATGATTTTTTATTCCATTTTCTATTCGTTTTTTACTGCAGAATTTTAATTTTCATGAATATTTGATTTTGCGCATGCAAAATCGAAATATCCTTTTTGTTAAATATTTGATTTTGCACATGCAAAATTGAAATTTCATTCAAAATTGAAATTTTTCATTGAAACAAAAAGTTGTTCTTCAATAAGTACCCATCTACATGAAAAACTGTCTATCTATCTATCTATCTGGAGTGATTTTCAAGAAAATTTACCCAAATATTTTTCAAATCAAATCACAATTTTTTTAACCTTTTTAAAGATTTCCATGTCCAAAATCACTAGTTCATGCTTCTTAATACCTATTTTCAGCTATTTTAGCTAAATACTACATGTTCTTGTATACACATTTTAAGCTAATTTACACTTTTTTTTTAAAGAATTTGGCAATTTGTTTACCTTTGAACCCCCATAACTCCCTCCCTCCAAAAAAAATTCAGCCATCTATCCCTTCAGAGGAGTGATTTACTAAACCCTATGAGGGAAGTTTGTTTGCTACTACTTTTTGCATAATTTTAACTGCGCATAATGATGACATTTAGTGAGGGGGCTGATATAGGTATCAAAAGAAAGCCCATACATTTCTCTACAAACATATGAATTTTCCAGAGTTGTTAAAAGTACCAAACTTTTTTCAAAGTATATGTAAATGTAAAGTATTTATTTTTTACTCACCCCCTGAGTACAGAAAATGTTAAGTAATTTTGGTTACTTTTACTCATGAGTAAACATGAGTAAAATACTTTTCCCTCCAGAAAATGTAATTTTGAGTATTTTTTGAAAATTTTGGCCTAATTTTCATACAACATCACTGATTTTCATACGTTTTTGACCAATTTGACCATTTTTCACCATTTGGCGTTATTCACAAGTAAATGTGTGATGTGCCTATTTTTGCCTATTGTTAGCATTTTTTCCTATTTATCACCTTTTCTCCCCCTTTTTTCCCATCTATGCCTTGAAAAAGCCTATAAAAAGCCTACACCTATATGACATATATGAACCCCCGTGGGGGTCCAAGTCTACAAAACTCCTAATACATGGTGATTAGAGTTCAAACAATATCACTTTTCAATATTTGATATTAGGGATAGCCAGCGCTTTTTTTCAAGCTCTTTTTTTTAAATGCCACTTTTTAAAAAAACAAGGGTGCCAGCGCTTTTTAAAAAAAGAGTACAAGCAATTTTTTTAAGACTTATGCACAAGGCATTTTGCAATTTTTTGCATTGAAGCGCGAAATATCACATGCACATAACCATTGGTGGTTGTTTTCATTAGTTTCATTGGTTTCATTGCTTCTATTCCTGCATGGAATCATAAGATAATAAGCTGTAATATGTTAGTGTAGTATGTAATATCCAGTCAATGTGCTCCCACATACTTCTACAGTAGGAAACATCAGTGTTAATGTATTTAAGCACTATTCCATTGCTTAACTTCACTTGAACTCATGAACATTTGATAAATGGCGATTTACAAAACGAGTTGACATAGAAAGTGGATTTTTTTGGCAGAAATCACCACTTATAATGCTATCCCATGGCTCCACAGACATTCAATGGCGATATATACCATCACAATTACTGCCACTTGTCAGATATACCCATATATATTGATTCAGAACCATATTTGGGAGCTTTTTACAAAAGCTCTTGACATTTTTTTGTAAAAAAGCAAAAAAGAGTGTATTTAAAAAAAGAGCGCTGGCGCCATTGCCTTCCTGCACCATTGGCACTTGGCGCCATTTTTTGGAAGAGCACCAAGGTGTTTGGCACCAAAAGCCTGTCACTTTTTCCATCACTAGTAAAATGTCAAATAGCCACCCTTAAAAAGCATGATTCCATTTCCATTTCTTCTCCATGTGAGAGGAGCCTAGTCAAAAGTGTATCCAAACCTTTCATTCAACTTAATTAAAAATGTTACCTTAATTTAAAACTTTCACTCGTTGTCGTCACAAAAAACACGTTCGCAGCTCTATGAGGACAAGAAAAAACAAAAATCAACCTCCCTTGATGCCATTGTATCTTGTGTGACGACAAGCACTCATTGTCGCATTGTCGCCAATCAAAAGCTTGTGCCGACAACAAGATTTTTTCGATCAAAAAAAGCGAACCGACAACGTGAAATTTTTAAAATGCTTATAACTCTGGAACAAAAAGGCCGATTTATCTGAAATTTGGCATGTGAGTGCACCTAACTAGTGAGTATACTGACCTGTTTTTTCTCGCAGATATGGAACTTTATTCTGGATTGATGGAACTTTTTCACTTTTTGATTTGTCGGCACATTTTGCAGTGTAAACGCCGCTTAAAACAATGTATAATGTTTACAATGTAAAAATGTACATGCAAAATGTACTTTTCACACTCATTCTCAGGTCACACCGTAGCCCCAAATGAGCGTGAGCAGTTCGACTCCACGGTGGCCCAGTTGAACTCGTTGGTGCGCAGCCACGACGTGATCTTGCTGTTGACCGACTCCCGCGAGGCTCGCTGGCTGCCCGCTGTACTTGCCGCTGCCAATGATAAGGTTGCTGCCGGATTGTGATAGCGTCAGGGTCTGATTAAGAGACCGCAGTCGAGATTTTGGAAATATCTTGTTGAGTTCACTGTTTCGTAGCTGTCGCATAAGCATGGTGGCAGTCCCGCACAATGTAAATCCTGTCCGCATCCTGTCCCACCAAATCCCCTAGCTATCTAGCTATCCGGAGCGATTTTTGAGAAATGTAACCCCAATTTTTGCTATTTGGATGAGCGGTTTTCGATCAATCTGCCCCACGAGGGAGGGGGGGGGGTCAAAATTTACCCCTACTGTATGTCAGATGTCAAGTAAAATATACTACAAATTTATGAAATGTCATGCAAAATATCAAAAGTTCAGTAATAAAATATGTTATTTCTTTATTTTATTTTTATTGTCATTTTACGTGACATTTGACTTTATAGGGCGCGGGACTGCCCCCTATCTGACTTCAAATCGGGTTAACTGTCAAATCGGGCGAAGTGATAGCTTTTTCGTTACCCTGTGTGCTGATCTTTCGTAATGTAACCTTACCGTATTTTTCGTAACCACACCAAACCCCCCCCGCCCCACCCAGCTGGCTTTAACGGCAGCTTTGGGCTTTGATTCATTCGCTGTGCTGCGCCATGGCGCCAACAAAAGTGGCCTTACTAGCAGTTCCACAGCTACGCACTGGCCGAGTGCACAAAAGGGCGCCATATCTGGCAGTAAACTGGCCTGCTACTTTTGCTGTGATATAACAGCGCCAGCTAATGTTGGTTGGGTAGTCTGTTTTTTTTGGCGATTATTTTGTCCGGTCCTTATCTTGTATAGACGGGAGTATTTGAAGGGTGTGCTTCTAAAAGTACCTATCTACAAAAAAAATCGATTTTGAGATAACCGCAATTCAAAGTTTTCAGTGTGCAATTACCACACATGAGTAGTGTGCAATTCCCACACATGAGTATTGGGTATGGGTATTTGGGGTATATTGTTGGTTATTGATATGCATGGTATAGTCTTTGGGTGGCACATGTGTAACTAGCTATATAAAATTTAGTGAATTGGCTCCATTTTAGATCAGTACTTTTAATGGTACACTTTGGGAAGCGCATGAAGATCCGTACCTTTAAAAGCTCAAAATAAGATAGATGTAGATCGGTACTTTTACCCATGATAAAAAAGCACAAAATGAGATTTTACTCTGAAAAGTGCCGATCTGACATCGGTACTTTTAGAGGCACAAAAAATAATGCGCAGATTTTACGTTTAAAAGTACAATTTTGAAAAAAGTGTGTAGATCGGTACTTTTAAAGATACAACAGCTGAAAAAGCTTGTAGATTGGTACTTTTAGAAGCACACCTTTCATTTGGACCAAACAGTTAGAAATTCTGCCATCCTTAGGCGGGCCCACGTAAATATCAACGTTGCCAACTATTTATTTACTGACGTAAGCGGCCAGTCGAGAGTACATCGCACCCCCATAAACCCCTCCCCCCCCCCCCGTCGCAGTCGCTGCACGACCGCACGCTGGACCAACAGTGCACGGTGGTCCGTCCGGGGGTGTCCAACTTGGCCAGTGGTATTTTGGTGGAACTGCTCGCCGCCGTGCTGCAGCATCCGCTGGGTGCGCACGCGCCCGCCACCGTGGGCAATGGTACGTGTCTGGGGTAGACGTTTTTCGTGTGATCTCAGCGCCATGCAGAGTTGTTAAAAGTACTGAACTTTTTTTCAAAGTAAACGTAAACGTAAAGTATTTTTTGTTACTCACAGCTGAGTACAAAATACGTAAAGTGAAAACTTTTTACTTTTACGCCGCGTAACACGTGTGTAAAATATTTTTTTTTTGGGAAAACGTAAAACTGAGTATTTTATCACAGAAAACGTAAAAATGTGTGTTTTTGCTCACAGTAGGCGTGAATGTGAGTATTTTTCCTCACAGAAAAGGTCTCACAGAAAACCAAAATTCTGGCGCTATTAAGCTTGGCGCTAAAAGCTCGCCATCAGCATTAAAACTTTTTATAAAAATACCCTTTCCAGAGAAAACGTAAAAATGAGTATTTTCCAGGGAAAACGCAAAAATGGGTATTTTTCTCACAAAACGTAAAAGTGTATATTTCTCTCACAAAATAATGTAAAAAAATGTAATAATTTTTACTCTGAAATACATCAAAGATGATAAGATTTTTTCTCTCCTGATAAGTATTTCTTAGGAAAATGTCCTATGTTTGTCGCTTTCTGTCAGGCAAAATGACATTTTCTGTCCCCTTAAATTACGTTTTCTGTACTCGCGTACTTTCAAAAAGTACGCGAGTAAGTGCGTACCGGTATTTTTTCCTGGAGGAAACGTAAACGTATTTACGCAGTACTCGAGTATCCGTATTTATCGAGTAAACGTAAATACGTTTTAACAACTGTGGCGCCATGCACACCGCATACATTTGTGGCTCCATTAAATATGTAGTAATTATAAACCTGGCCAAAACTGATGCAATCCCATTAACCGAACGTGTGTAACCTGGACAGGCAGATCGCCTTACAATGAACGATACCAGATTTTGATGAATAAGGTCACATGAAAAACCGCACCAAATTCGCTCAAAGTAGAAGCAATTTGATAAATATAAAATTATGATTGTTCTTTTATTCAGATGGGATATGGTAGATTTCATTGTAAGGTGTAATGTCGCTGGAGTATAAAATGGGCTCTCTAAAACGACTGTCAGCTAAATATTTACCCCATTCGCCACTCAATACACGCAGACGCGACAGAAGAGTGCGCGTCGTGCCTGGGCTCGGTACCCCACCAAGTACGCGGCCACCTGGCCAGGTTCGGCCAGATGGTTCTCACCGTGGCCAGATTTGACCAGTGTGTCGCATGTTCGTTGGGGTTGGGGGTGTTGCGGGGGTATTTTGGATTTTGACCCTCCGAGTGGTTGGATAGAAAGCTGTGCGGCCTACGGGATAGATAGCTGGAAAAAAATTTGGGGGGGGGGTATGGTAGTTCGATATATAGGCTATTTCAGGGTGTAGAACGACGAAAAGGGAGAAAAATCGCTAAAAGTAGGTGTAAAATAGCTCAAAATTGGTATACAAGAGCATATGAAGGGTGTGCTTCTAAAAGTACCGATCTACAAATTTTTCAAATTTGAGTTGGGACCATTTTTGGGGTCCCCATAAACATGCGCTTCAAAAAAATATATAATATGTGGGGGGTGCGAAATTCAATTTTGAGATATGAGGGGTCGAAAAAAGCAAAAAAATCGCAAAATACGGTTTTTGAAATTTTAAAAGTACCGATCTACAAGCTTTTTCAGCTTTTGTGTCTTTAAAAGTACCGATCTACACACTTTTTTCAAAGTTGTTCTTTTAAATGTACCGATCTGCACATTATTTTTTGTGCTTCTCAATGTACCGATGTCAGATCGGCATCCGATTGAGCAAAAACTCATTTTGTGCTTTTTTATTATGGGTAAAAGTACCGATCTACAGCTGTCTGATTTTGTGCTTTAAAAAATACCGATCTACATGCTATTACCAATTTGTTCCTTTAAAATGTACTGTACTACAAAAATATAATTCACTAAATTTTATATAGCTAGTGTTATGTGTATAATCAATGATTATACCCATGCATGTGGATACCCAACAATATGGCCGAAATACCCATACCCAAAATTCCCATACCCAATACCCATGTATGGGTATTGCATACTCCAAACTTTCAATTGCGATTATCTCAAAATCGATTTTTTGTAGATCGGTACTTTTAGAAGCACACCCTTCATATAGTACTAAAAATAGCTGAAAATAGGTAAATAGAAACAGCAACTAGTATTTTGGAGGTGAAAATGTATAAAAAGGTATGAAAAATAGCGATTTTGAGCGAAAATTGGCGTATAGTTTCTCAAAAAGCGCCCCAGATAGCTGAGCGATTTGGGGAGGGGGCGGTTTAGGGGGTAGACGTGGTCCAAAATTTTGCCTCCGGGATAGATAGATAGCTGAGCGGCCTCCGGGATAGATAGATAGCTGGGTGGTTTGGGGGGGGGGGTAACCCCCCCAATTCGAGACCCCTCGGGTGTTGGGAAGAAAAGTTTGGTTCACTCGCCGCCCTGAACGTGTGAGAAGTTGCGAGTAATGTGATGGCCTCAGTAATTAGGCGTTACCGTATTTCCTCGAAATATCGCCTCCCTCAAAATTTGCTTTATGAAAAATTAACCTCCTGGGGACATTTCGGTATTTAATTGTGCGTTCTTGACAATTTTCAATCACTTGGTCACTTTGGCGGTCATTTTGGCGCCATCGCAAAATGCCTTTTATATTTAATTACATCCTGTAAATTCCAGGCAGCGATATAGTGCGGCACGAATGGGCGGAAAACGGTGCAGACTTCATTCTGCAAGTTTGCAACGATCCGACATCGCTGGAAAAGCTCACAAAACTGGATCAAATTCACGAATCCGCCGCAAATATCGATCTTTGGGAGTACGGTGACAGTGATAGCATTGGTAGTTCTGCTAATGGGTAGAGTTGATGTAGTCTAAACATTTCTTTTATCGAGTATTGTGTTGGCCATTCCTTCACATTGGCCATACACACTAGTTTTCACCGTGACCGATGTGAAAACTGAAATGGCGACATTGCGGCATCCAGCCTACCCTTTTTGTATGCTATATGTGTTTTAGTTTTTTTTTATAAAAAATTTTTAAATTTTAACTTTCATCAATTTAAATTCCAATCAAAATTTAAAAAATCATTCAACCGTGTTCATTAATTTGCTTTTGAAAAAATTTCAGTTTTCACACGAAGTCACGGTGAAAACTAGTGTGTGTAGACACAATAAATATCAAATAAAAAGTTTAGATCTTGAGTTCTGTGGGAATTTTCGACGCAGGCAAAAATTATTTACCGCTTTTCGTTTCCACTATAACGCTTTCCAATGTCATTTTATTCGATTTTTTAGTGTTTCGCACCAATCTTATGCACCGCGCCGGCACCCTACTTTACTTCCATATTTATTTAATTCAAGTTGACTCTGGTGATTTGAATTTATTCACATGTTATATACACACGAATGCAATAAATAAAACCAATAAAGCTATAAAAAAGTAAATTAAAAATAAATAAATATTCGCAGACACAAGAAAAACAATACAAATGCGCGGGCTCGAAATGCAATGGAAAACAAATACCGTATTTACTCTAATAATCCATTCCTTGAATACCTCTCCCAGTTTGATCGGTAGGAGCTCCTACCGATCAACGAAAAATAAACAAATCTTATTTAAACCATCGATAAAGCAAAATAGCCGTGTCTCGTGTGATTCATCGGATGCAAATATGGTATGTATTCATCAATATGACAAGCTGTCACAATCTACTGAAAAAACTCGTCAAAAATCTATGCCTAAACACCCTACAAATACCAAACTACCTCAACTTAGTGTAAAAAATAATCTCCGGAATTTGTCCGTCTTCCACACTCGTTCCATTATTGTTTCCAGCCGCGTAGGTGAACTGGAAAGTTACGCAGCCGCTGGACGGGGACTGGTGCACGATTCTGCGGAGACCCTTGGTCCCGTAATGACTGTCCGGTCCCTGTGGGCGGAGTTTAAGTGGTTATTGGTTGCAGTGGTGGAATCGGGACGAGTGGAGTGGCCGAGGCCTAGTTCCAATTTGGGATGAGTCGAAATATTTGTTCAGTTACCGAAATAGATATTTCACACCCGATGCTTTCCGATAAATGAATGTTTTCAGATGCGTTAAACTGGCTTTTGTCGATTTTGTTGTCGCTATAAACTAAAATTACGGATGCCACTGGTTTTGTTTAGATTTGTAAAATTAAAAAAACGTTAAAAAATCGGCTTAATCGTTTCGGCTCCATGGCTTGATCGCATTGAAAAAATCCATGAGATATTTACCGTATTTGCTTGAGTAATCCCCCTGGGGGATTATTTCGTCAGACATTTTTGAGGGGGAAACTATTCGAGGGGGGGATTATTCAAGGGGGGAATTATTATTTCGTCAAAATTTTCAAGCATGTTTCCATCAACTCATTTCACGAAATGTGCTTTATAAACACAATAATGTGCCATTTTTGTTAAAATTAGGTATAACAAATCAATCAAATCTTTAAAGGAGGGATTATTCGAGGGGGAATTATTATTTCCTCACTCGTCTTACAGGGGGGGGGGATTATTCAAGGGGGGAACCATTCAAGCAAATACGGTACATAAAAATATGAGATCCTTCAATATTTATTTTTTACAGGATTTCTAGAGAAATTTGATTGTAAATACTTATTTAATTTTTGAGATTTGAAAAATATCAGAAAATAAAAGTATAACGCATAAATTTTATATTTATTTATATTTTTCTGTCTTGTCTCATAAAAATATAATAATATTTTGTGAGCTATTTTCTGTGATCAGATTCAATCTTGTTTTCTCAAAATCGCCCATTTTTCAATGCTAGTACAAATGTCAACTAGCAATAGAAAAGTCCCAATGCCGCGACTCCTCTAACACCCCAAATAACACCTGCGCCGCGACGCAATCCCACCAATATCCCCAACCTAAACCTCCAGCCAACCTTCAAGCAGGCAATCGCTATATAAGTCACACTAGGACTGATCTCCACAGGGTCCTTGAAGGCGACCCTAAAGGTGGATGAGCTTCCATCACAATGAAACGTCGTATCATTGGCGCCGACCACTTTTCCCGTGCCGCAGTGAATTATTTGTATCTGCACTTGGTACTCTGTGGGGCCGTGGATGGAACCGTACAGACCAAAGCCGACCACGAAAATGCGTCTATCGACTGTAAATCTGTGGGGGTGTTATGGATTTGGTACCTACCTGTGGTATCCAAATGTTATGCACATACAATAACGCTGTACAATGAATGCTACCATATTATGAGGAATAACGTTAGGTGGAAAATTGTGCACCAATTTAACCCAAAGTCGGAACAATGTGATCCGATGAGAAAAAATATCTAAATGTATGTTATTTTATTCCGATGGAATATGGTATATTTCATTGTGCACCGTCACTCGACTATCGATTAAATACACGCATACCCACACCCAGACTAAAAAAGCAGAACCCCCAATCTCACTTGATCCTGTCAGCAGTGCCAGAATAGCCCCACCTCCCTTCGATTCTCTGAAACCGATTAACCACTTGTTCTTTGCCAGCCACACACGACCGGGCCACGTCCAAAAACGCGGTTGGCGGCTTGGGGTTGACGGTAAAATAAAGGAAAAGGTCCACCAACTCCCGGTCGTTCAGAATCGCCTGGCGCTCGCGCAGCGCTGAAAAAGGGGCGGAATCAATCAATGTGCCGTTGTGCGGAAACTGTTGTAATTTATGATCCCATTTAAAAAACGATTTTTTTAAACGCTCAACGTCGCAAATTTTTGCTCCATTTTCACCTTCAAAGTCATTTTGGGCTACATACATGTTTATATACCTATTTTGAGCTTGTTTCTCACCTATTTTTGGCGATTTTTCCCTTGTCCGTCTTCCGTAACTCGAAAACAACAAACAATAAATATATAAAAAGAGTGCAAAATTGCATTTGCCTCAGGCGGGAATCGAACCCGCACCTATCGTACTGAACACGAGCGCCCTAATCACAGAGGCGACTGGGCTTTGGTCATCATAAGCGGCTGGCAGTGCCGCAAACGACGGCAATGCCCTTAACAACATTCAGCCCACCCTGCGGTCCCACCCTAAACTCCCAACCAGCTCCCCAGCACCAAATTTTTTCCAGCTACATATCCCTCTGGAGGAGTGATTTTCTATCAACCACTCAGCTCCAGTCCATCACTCAACCTCCAAACCTCTCAGAACCGCCCAAAACACCAGTTCCCCCACAAAACTCACCTACATTCTGAGCAAACTCCTCCACGGTCATAAGGGGGAACCTAATTAATCCCAGCGCCCGCCCCAGCACCTCACGCTGATTGGCTGGAGTCACGGGCAGTTGTTGTCGTTGGCACTCGCATATTGACCAACGGACTACTGCCTGCGGGGGTGCACGGGGGGGGGGGTTAAACGGGATCGACTTTTCGGAATCGGGAATGGTATATTGAATTTTAGGTATTCGGATCGGATTTGGGTCATGGGATAGGGATTGTTTTTTTTTCTTCGTGTTTTAAGGATCGAGATTTTGGCTAAAGAATTTGAGAAAAACGCCTGCATTTTCACACATAAAATGGCTCGGTTATAGGGTATTTTTAAGCCGTGAATGAAAGCATATCGTATTTAATATAAAATTTTCGAATAAAATCAAATAATAGACTATTTTTATATTGAATATTCAAAATTGTGAAAAATATAGAACATCAACTTTTTTCCTATCCGATATCGATCATTTTTCATGTTGAATATCAAACTTATAAACATTATATCCCCCAGTTATCGGGTTCCCCGCATTATCGGGTGAATTTTCAAGAATTTCACCCCACCCGGGGACGACTGTATTAAGGTTTTTTTAAATTTTTACAAAAAGGTCTAAACACACTTGAACGACAGAGAAGTTGCAGAGAAGGACGCTGGATGTTTTTGGTCACTATTTTCAATGCAAAGTCATTTTTTCACTTTTTTATCGTTTCCAATAATTTTTCCGGAATCGGGATTGCGATTTAAAATTTGAGGGACAGTAACCGGAATTTTCAGATTTCAAGTACCTAAAATGACAAGTGAGATGTGAAATGACAAGTAAAAAATTAAGAGCGGCAGCGGACTACACTTTGTAACTCCCATTTCACTTCTGAAATTTTTTCAAACATTTCTCCATTTGCGAAATTGGCGCCAGCGGCTGAAATGCCGCCTTTCTTTCGTAGTTACCCCTAGGTTCGTAGGGGGGGGGGGTGGGTCGACCGCGTTCTCCGAATTTCCACGCTTGCCATTTTAAGGATATAATAGACCACCTGAAAAAGCACTGCCTCCCTGATCCTCAATGTGTCTCGTTCCAAAACAGCGCACAATGTTTCCAAGTCCACATCGGTGAATCCATCCGCGGCTAAAGCTTCAGCGGTGTGTTTGTCTATAGTTTCTAAGCATAAATATGCCAATTGTGGCTCGTCGAATAGACGCGCCTGCGTGGGCGGAGTCAGGCCATAAAGCACTACGCGATTTTTTGAAAATCGCTTGAAAAAATCGAAAAAGTGTAGATCGGACATCAAAAAAAATGAGACAATCCCGCAACGGAGCAAGTAAAATAGTAACAGGTAAATGGTAAGGTAAGTGACAAGTAAACTCCAAGATAAGTGTCTGTAAGTAAGCTTCTTTGTCACTTGACACACCACTTTATAACTTGCTTTCAATCGCCACTGGTTGCATATCCGCTGCGGAATTGTCCCTACTCGCATTAACACTAAGCTAGCCAAAGCACCACGTCAGAGTAAGGTACGGACCTGTGTAAGCAGCATGAACGCATTGTCGGCGGATAAATTTTTCTTCAAGAAGTCCACACACGCATTTTCCAACGCGGGCACGGCATACTTTTTAGCTGCAAATTATAAAGAATTAGATGATTTCGCAGCATATTTTTTCGTAAATTATTTATCAGTCGAAATGGTCAAATTGTTATAAATAAATATCTCACCAGTGTAAAGCGTGGTCATAACTGATTCTGGTCCAATAACTACTTCATCCGAATACAGAAACTTCAAAAGTGCTGTAAATGCCGCAGGTTCAACATCTGAAGAAAAATGATAAAACGTATTTAATGTAGAAAAAATTTTTTTTGTTAAATGCTAGACAAAGAAAAGTAAACGGCGCCGCCCTACGTTTGAACCCCCATTTTTTCTTAACAATAACAGTTTGACAAAATGCCAACTGCAACTTACCAGGCAACTCGATATCATGATTACCATCATTATTCTGCTGGTTATTTTGATTGTGACCCAAATTCGGCCCACCATTATTCTGACCATAATTCGATGCATTCGCTTGTACATTGTTCGAGCTGTTTCTCGATCCAGATAAAGGCCCATTGAACATAGCGTCAAAAACTGCCGAACCGACGGACAGCACAAATTTGTGTGCCGGTATGCGCTGGAAAATATATACCGTATATCCTCGAAAAAGTCCCCCTCTTGTGAGTGTGAGGAAAACGTTTTTATGTATGTAAACGGAACGAACTGTATTCAATATACAAACGGAAAATGTATTTTATATGTAAATATAAGTAGGGTTGGCCGATGTTTTTTTTAAACGTTTTTTTTTTTTTAACGTTTTTTTTTTTTTTTTAAACATGACGTCCGAAATGTTTGTTTTTTTAAAAAAACATCGGCCAAAATTTTTAGTACTAAGCACTAGGCATTTTGCAAAATTTTTGCGCGCAAGCGCGCAATTTCACACACAAATTGACATTGGTGGTTGTTTTCATTGGTTTTGTTGCATTTTTAGTATCAAAACATCCATTTCTATGTGCTACGATGGGTGAATAAGCCGACATATGTTGCTGTAATATATAATATTGAGGTAATGTGCTTCCATGTACCCCCACAGTGTGTAACTTCACTCCCAAAGTAACAAGTTTGATCACCATTCCGTGCCAAACTTTACCTGAAGTCACGAACATTCGACTATAAGGCGATATACGAACGATATGTCGACGAAAAATGGATATTTTTGACACAAATCACCACTTATAATGCTATCCCATGGCTCCACAGCCATTATATGGTCATATTTAACATCACAGAGTATTGCCAGTGTCTGATATACCTATATATGTTGACACTAGGTCATATCTGGGAGCTTTTAAAAAAAAACGTTTAAAAAAAAAAACGTTTTTTAAAAAAAACACGTTTTTTAAATAAAAAAAACATCGAGTTAAAAAAAAACGTTTTTTTTCCAACCCTAAATATAAGTATTATTTTGCAGCTAAATTTCACTTGAATTGATTTCACAGTTTGAATAGTGAATTTTGTATTCCTACAAATGAATTTATGTTACCAAATTTACCCCATTTCTGCAATTAATTAATCATACAATTTACTGAAAATTCAGACGAAAAAATAACTTCCCCCCTCGAACAACCCCCACTTCTCGAAAAACTCCCCCCTCAAAAACTTCTGACGAAAAAATAACGACCCTGGGGATTCGAGTATATACGTAAAAGTAAAAATAGACATGGAAATTGACATTGACTGTCTAACGGGGGTCAGGGGTGTCGTGGGGGGGGGGGTGTCAGGAAGGTCGGGATATAGATCAATTTTACGAAATTTCGAAACAAAACACATTGAGAACTTTATATCGTTTGAACCTAGCCGAATACCCTCTATTTATATTTTACCATCGTCAAAACATAAACTTCACCTTCAAAAACTACGTACCTGCGTGTGTTCGCCGCGGCCCACCACAAAGTGGACATCGGCCAAAATCTCATTGCAATACATAAAAGCAAATCGTTCCTTCAACGTTGGTTTGGTCGACTGCCAACCTAACGGCGCGTTGGCATTGTTTCCGTTCCCACCGTTATTCGCATTGGCGCCAACGTCCATCATTCCCTGAGTAACGGTGCACTAGCGTTTGGAAAAAAAAACCGGCAAAAAAAACCCGAAAAATTCGGGTACCTGCGCTTGGGCTTGAGCGGCGCGGCTGCGCGCAACTGCAGATGCGTTGTGCAAATGTCCGGGCCCCGCCGACTGCGAAAATATGGATTTTTTGGGGGAAAAATAGTGATGTTAATTAGGGTTCAAACGGGACCAGTTTTTCGGACCGGGACCGGGACCAGAAATTTTCTAATGTCGGGACCGGGACCGGGACCGGGACTGGGGGGTCGGGACCGGGACCGGGGCCGGGACTGGCTTATTTCAATTGTCGGGACCGGGACCGGGACTGGGGGGTCGGGACCGGGACTGGGATTTGCCGAACCAGGTACTGGCACCGCGGTATTGTTTGAACCTTATTGGTATGTAATATCCAGCCAATGTCGTTCCACACACCTCCACTGTGTGAAGGACCACTCTCACTGTATTAGCCTTTTCTTATAACATTATTCAAGCAGTATTCCATTGCCATCTTCACTCGAAGTTGTGAATATATGATGAAACGCAATGTACGCAGGATTTTTTTGGGAGGGGGGCCGCGCCAGTTGTAAATTGGTGCCAATGCCATGCCAGTATTGGTGCTGGCGTTGGCGCCGACGGTGCACTATTCCGCACATCGGCCTATTCCGCATTTTGGCTCATCCCGCACATTTACCTGCCCATTCCGCATTTCGGCCTATCCCGCATCTTGCCGGTGTAATGTGCGAGATAGGCAGTGTGCGTGATGGGTTTGTGTGCGGGATAGGCCGAAATGCGGGATAGGCCGAAATGAGAAATGGGCAGGTAAATGTGCGGGATGAGCCAAAATGCGGAATAGGCCGATGTGCGGAATAGGCATGCGCCGTTGGCGCCAACGTCTACAATATAGGTATCTTTATATACCGTATTGGCTTGTTTTGAACCCCGGGCACTGTATTTTTGCACAACGTCCTTACAGTGGCACTCAATTCAAGCATGGCACTCAATTCGAGCATGGTACTGTATTTTTTGGTAAGGCATTTCAATTCCATTATAGACATCGATATACATATTTTGTTATGTATATCGATTCCAGCTGCATAATTATGATGTAATTGCAACAGCTGCGTCAATTAGATACAACAACGACTGGACATTTTTTAACAACAGAAGCGACAGAACAGAAACCACTCGCACGCAGTAACGTTTTTAAACGTACTGCGTTTCCCGCGTCATGTTTGCTTCTATTACTTGTGGGGGGTACTCAATTCAAGGTGTAGGTGTGGGGGGTACTCAATTCAAGCATGGCACTGTATTGTTTCATAAGGCAGTTACCCTGGTACTGTATTCGAGCATGGCACTCAAATCAAGCATGGCACTCAAAACAAGCCAATACGGTACCTATATTTCATACTAGAATCATGTTGGGGACCTTTCTAACTCTGTCACATTATGGAAAAATACATAGTAATAATCGGCTGGGAACGCAAAAATTTTTTAGATGTTCCTACAAAATCGCTTTAGAAAAGTGCCATTTCTGACAATTTTTTTGAAAAATACGTTTTTTACATCCCTTGTCGGGACCGCTAGTAATTTCGGGGCCGGGACCGGGACCGGGACTGGGTGGTCGGGACCGGGACCGGGACTGGCTTGTTTTAATTGTCGGGACCGGGACCGGGACCGGGACTGGGGTGTTGGGACCGGGACCGGGACCGCCCCAGTCCCAACTTTTTGCCGAACCATGTACCGGGATTGCGGTCCCGTTTGAACCCTAATGTTAATTTCGAAATGTGAAGTGACTCACTGAAGACAAACGACCGGCGTAGCACTCAGACTGGTAGCCTGTAAACGCAAAGAGATTGAAATTTGAGGCCGTAAAGGTAAAATTACACCAGTGCATTTGCGTAATATGATGGGGATCATGTGAAAATGAGTTCTCCGGACCAGAAAGGACGTTTTTTTCTAACGACCGTGTCTTTTTAAAAAGACCTCTTTTCTAAAAAGACGGATTTTTCAAATGTCCTGTGCCGCGCATGCGGGAAAAAGTATTTATCATTAGGATTATTTTATCTATTTATTTGCATTCCTGATTTTATTTTATGTTTTCTATTTTGTCTTCAACATCAACTTATCTATTCACCTTTGTCACTTATTTTGCCATAATATATTTGTTTACATTGTTGCATTTGCTAGCTAAAGGTAATAATTTAATCAGTAGCTGGTTTCTACATATTTGATCTTTGGTGCTGTCTACTGACATTTCACTTGGTGTGCCGTGTTTTGAGCGCCGGCGTTTTTGACTATTCACTTGAGAGCTCGAATGAACCAAGAAACTGCAATTTATCATATTTATTACGGAAGCTTTGATTTACAACTTTAGAGTAAAAATCCAAAATCTTAATAGGACATTATTAGATCATCTTTTTTGGGTTTTTATATGGCGCAGCCGGCAGGATTACAATTGTAGTCCTGTCACGAACCTTTATTTCAATTCAACAACCCCAACAGTAAGTGTAACCCGCGAGGGAAACACTGACTTCAACACTAAGCTTCAACTTTTCAACTTCACTCAGAAATGAGCGAAATAACTCCAACATTGGGCCTGCGGCAATCGCTGAATGCGTACCGCACAGCCGGCATAAAATTACTAAAGGAGCCAGTGCTCGGTTACGAGCACGATCCCAATATTACTGCAGATGCTAATTATCAACTAGCTAGTAAAGTAAAAATTCAGCTAGTGACTCAACTCAACACTTATCAACAAAAAATTCAAGCATTGCAAACCGCGGCCGACAAATATGCCGCTGGCGTGCAAGAAATTATCAACAACGGAGCTAAAGCTGACGCTACTCAACAAGCTAAAGATCTAGTAAAATACAAAATCAATAAAATGCAAGAAACCCTCTATTCGGATAGCGGTATTTACCCACTGCTCGACAAAATGCGCGACAACACAGCGATTATTGCCGCGCAGCTGGACAACGCAAAGCAGCATATAGAGTGGTTCCATGGGAATAGAGCGTCAGGTAAGTCGGAAGGGCTTTTTTCAACAGTGGCGAAACGTGAACCGGAAGCACCCATGCAATTAGTGCGCTTGCCAAAAATTGAACTTGAAACTTATGATGGCGATCCACTTGTATGGGAGTCTTGGTGGCAAATATTTAAAGCTCAAATACACGATAGAAAAGAAGTCTCAGATGGTCTGAAATTCACCTATTTGAGCAAGGCGTTAAAGGGAGAAGCTAAGCAACTGCTAGCTGGCTTGAAGGTAGATGGCACTGATTATCACAATGCCATTGACATGCTAAAAGCAAATTTTGGCGACACTTCACAAGTAACTAATGCCCTATGGGATAAGTTACTAAACATTGAAAAGCCATCTAGCAGAGGCAATAGCCTAATGAAATTCACACGTGCAGTAATCTCAACACTCAACCAACTTAAAGACCGCGGTGAACATGTGGAAACAGGCGCGGTGCTGAAGCATCTGAAAACGACCGTGCCCTCCAACATCATGTTGGCCATCAACGACGAGCACCGCAACGCTAACCGAGGTCAACCAGAGGTGAAAATGGACGTAGATAGGTTTGTGATGGCACTTACTGAAGTAGCGAAAGCACGACTTGATTCCATGAAACAACCCTCTGATTCAACTGAAACTTCAAGTGTAACTCCTAAGAAAAATGCAAAAGGGGGAAAATCGATGAATTCTAGTAATAATACCGTCGCTTTTTCCAGCGCGTCGAGCGCAGTCAAAGGTTCAAGCACTAAAGGGTTTCAACAGTCAAACAAAGGGGGTGCGAAGGGACCCCAAATGGGAGTTGGGGGTGGTGCACCTCCTATTTACAATTGCCTTTTTTGTGGTCAGAAAACTCATTATTCAACCGACTGCAAAAAAGTGGCCACCAGGGCCGACCGGTTGACGTTTTTGAGAAATCAACCGGAATTGTGCATACGTTGCACTCGAAAAAATCACATGGCGAAAAATTGCACCACCCCCCTCAGCTGCTATTACTGCAGAGAAAAGAACAAGCATCACAGTACCCTGTGCCCAGAGAAATTTGGGGACAAGGCTCAACAGGTAAATTCAAAACCTTCAACCTCAAGTAATGTTGCCACTGAAGACACATCATCTAATTTTGTGTGTTCTCAGGTGGTGCAAATTTCAATGCCAACGGAAGTAGTCCCGCAGCGCAGTGCGATGGCTACCACCGTAGCAACCAGTCAACTCCAGGCAGGGAGGAATGTCAACCCAGGTGGGTCAATTATTTACCCGTCGGTAAGATTGCAATTGGCCCAGTCATATTTGTTCAACCCAGACAGTGAAATGATGTCAGAAAAGATGGACATCTTTTTTGACACTGGCTGTGAATATTCATATATTCAATCAACAGTGGCGGAGGAATTAGAGTTAGAACCAAAAAGCAGTGTATTGTTATCAATGCACGTTTTTGCAGTCAAAAACCCAATCAAAGTGCGGGCAAAATTAGTGGATGTCATCATCCCTATCAAAAGTAAGGATCGCAGTGAAGACTTACGCCTCACATTACGTTCCCTAAAAGAACTTGCCACGTACGTTCAACCCCCGCCACTGTCAATTGAAGATAAAAATTACATTGAGTCAATTTGGGGTGTAGATGCAGAAAAATTGTTTGCAGCACCTCTTCACAATCAACCTCAACTCTCAAAGTTTCACAAATTATCTCGCCCTGCAGTAGTTATCGGGCAGGATAACTACTGGAAATTCAACATCCGCCCTACGGAAGTTCAATTACCTTCAGGGCTAATTGTAGTAGACTCTGCCGTAGGATTTATGCTGGCAGGAACTACTCAAACGTCATCTGAATCTGAATCTGAAGACGAAGACATTTCAATAGCATCTTATGCGGTGTCGTCAAGTGCAATCGCGGTAGCAAAAGAAACCTTGCGCCAATTCCATGAGTTAGAAATCATTGGGATTGGGGATGATCCATATACCGTGGACGACGACATCGCAGAAGAACTTATTCTCAACTCAATTGTTTTTGATAGGGGTGAAAATCGGTACATAGTGGACTGGCCCTACAAAGACTGTATTTCAGATTTACCTACAAACAAGCATGAAGCCTTTTCTAGATTCATGTCACTATTAAGAAGATTTCAACGTGACCCACAACTTTATGAACAGTACACAAAAGTGATAAATGATCAACTTCAAAAGGGCATCTTAGAACCATGCTATGGTGAACCTGAAAAAGGGGCCCAGTCTCACTATTTACCGCATCAACCAGTCCTCACCCCCCACCTGGTGAAGATAGAAAATCACTGGGGCTGCACTTGCTGCCACGAACGGGGCATTTAACTTACTTAACCATTTCACATTATCATCGAGAGAATCAACATGGCGGCCTTTTACACACAGTTGCAGACTTACGGGAAAACTGCTGGCTACCAAATGCCAAACGTATCGTGAGTAAACATGTACGTGACTGTGTCAGCTGCCGCAAAGCAGAAGGGGGTCCGTTCTCCCTACCTGAATTTCACACCTTACCTTCAACTAGAACTCAAGCTCAAGTTAAACCATTTCAACATTGTGGCATTGATTTTATGGGACCACTGTATTATTCCTTGCAAGGTGTAAAATATAAACATCATATTCTACTCATCACTTGCTTTTCAACAAGAGCAGTCCATTTAGAATCATGCCATTCTGTTTCAACAGCTGACACAATCACTGCATTAAATAGGTTTGTGTCACGGCGCGGCATGCCTCAATCAATTTACTCTGACAATGCACCTGCATTTCGGAATTGCGTCAAATCATTCACCAGCGTCACATGGAAGTTCACCACTGCATATAGCCCATGGCAAGGTGGGGTATATGAGCGAATGGTAGGGCTGGTCAAAAGGGTGTTGAAAAAGGCATGTGGGCGCCGCATGTTAACTTGGGATGAGTTCAACACGGTCATGTTGGACGTTGAATTTGCCGTAAACACACGGCCATTAACATGTTTGTCAGCTTCTGATGCCGGGGCTGCCATTTTGAGGCCAATTCATTTTCTGTGGGGAGTAGCCCCCATTGAAAGTCAATTGAGTGAAAAATGTTCAACAGTAGACTGTTTAGATAAATTAGAACTCAACTCAATAGCAGAAAAAGAACGGGATAACATGCTTCAATTGTGGGCAACCATTCAACAAAACAGACAAATATTGTGGAACGAATGGTCCAGGCAATATTTGGATTTGTTAAAAGATGCTCAAACTAGAATAAAACCTAAACGGGGTGAAGTCACCGAAAAACCCCAATTAGGACAAATAGTGCTGGTAAAAATAGATAAACAGCCTAGAGGTGCATGGCACTTAGGACAAATAAGGAAGTTCAATTATTCTAGTGATGGAAAAATCAGAAGCATCACCGTAGCTACTAATCATTCAACTTTAGAAAGATCACCAATACACCTTTATCCACTAGAAATTCCCTATTCAACTTCAGTGTGCATGGAACCAAATCCAGAAGAAATAGGGAAGGTAGAGGAAAAAAAGGTAGTTTCGAATCAAAATTCAATTCAACAAATAAAATCTCAATCACTTAGAAAGGCACCGAAAAGAGCATGTCATTATGCTGGAACTTATGCACTCTGGAGTGCAGTTATTTCAATAATGGCATTACCATTGTGGGGGGCTTCAGCTACTTCAAACACATGGTCTCAACATTACCATCAAAATTTCAACTTATGTCACAAAACTCGAACTGGTCACGCTATTCAAGTACCACATGAAGTGCACTGCAATTTTCCACCCACAGAAAATGTAAAAGAAGTGCAAGTCAAATTGTGGTCCTTGAGAAAACACCCACAACATACTGAAATTTTCCGATGCTATGAACAAGAACATATCATCATCACATATATGAGTATTGTGGGTGGAAAAGCAATGTTACCACCAGAAATTTTAAGGAATAAACTGGTTACAGTGGCCGAGTGTCAACAGGCATTCAATACCAAAAGCTGGAAAGGTATAAAATTAGTTAAAATTAATGAGGCACTTTGGAGCACTAACAGCAGCTTAAAAATTGAATACTGTTATTTCTGCAGCCAAAGAAACAATGCCATCATAAATTTTCACATTGAAATCGGAACAGTAGCAAGCTTGGATGGGTTAAAATTAGTTACCGAAATTCAAGATTTATCACACTGTAACCCAGCCGCTGGCTATTGTACCGATCATGAAAATGGAGTTGCCATTTGGAATGCTTCAATATTTCAACATCAATGTTTATTTGAAAAATTTGGAATATATGAAGCTAAAATGGCACATCAACATTTCATCATAGAATCAATTCAAGCTGCCTTTTCAGTACTATATCAACATAAAAGACCTGAACGAGCTGAATGCGTTCCGGCAAATGCAAAATATACTGATCAGGGATCGACTTTCATTGAAGTTCTTCAAGAAAGATCTAAACCTGAAATAAAAAGTAGTCAACATGTGCAATATAATTTCAATCAGTTCAATTCAACTGATAAAGGTATTGTTGACTTAGCAAATTTCTTAATAGCACAACGTCAATTCACTATAGATCAAATTTCAATGGTAGAAAAACAACAGTTTGCATTAATTTGGCAACAATTGTGCTACGTTCGCCAGACCCAATTAAAAATAATCAACCAATTAATTACTTTCAACCCAACCTTGGGATTAAGAGCTTTATTGGGTCGCGAATATGTGTATGCTGAATGGCACGGCGATATTTTGATGTTTTGGGAATGTAAATTAGTGAAAGCTAAAGAAATTTATTTTAATCATCAATTCAACAATACCTGCTACAAATTTTTACCTGTTTTAATAGAAAATCATCAACATTTATTATTTGTAGCTCCTGGAACTAATGACTTAATTACTCATTCACCTGTGGATAATTGCCAATTCAAAGACCATAAATACTATCAACTCAACGACAAAACATGGGCTAATGAAAATGGTCGTACTAATTTGCATATCACCCAAATGCCTTTAGAACTTGTTTGGAAAGGAAATTGGCAACCCTTTGTGTTGAATGTTTCAGGAGCTCCAGGTAAAAGCATGACTGACATTGCTTTCAGCTTAACAGCTTCACATCATCATATTCAACGCTTACATCAACTTGAAGGCAAAGTCAGTCAATCAGTACAGTATTTATCAACTCATTCAAATGACCCTCAAGCTATTCAAGCCTTTGTAGCTGGTTTGGGACAAGGTGCTGGAGCTTATTTTGAAGGTATAGGTAAAGAATTAGGGCACATAATAGAAGGAACTACAAATGGAGGAGTTTCAATTTTAGATAAGCTATTGACTGGGCCTTTGCAAACCATTTTCAACATTTTAATTATTGTGTTCACATTAGCTGGTTTCACTTACTTAACATATCTCTATTTTCAGTGGCGGAAGATGACTGGCAAGTGGTGCAACCTAGGAGGCGCAGGCCGCAAACGTTCAATCAACAGGGTAAGAAAAGACTTAAATGACTTGAGTACTGTTTTAGGAAGCGACAAGCAAAGTTCGCCAGTAAATCCTCTTCTGAATGCCACTCAAACCCCTCAACTGAACCTCAACCCCAATTTCAACCCTCCTCAACCTCAACTTCGGTCTCTGTTGAAGAACAGGAACCGCAAAGTGAACACTCAACCTTCAACATGGAGGAACACCCTCCCAATTCAATCCGTATCACAATTCCAGGGCCACGGGAATCTTGGAAGACAAGATTCGATCGAATCTTTGGACCCCGAAATACTAACTCAGAGTCCGCAAATTGTGATGCTGAAACCAGCTCAGTCAACTCAGTCACTAACTCAAGCCAAAACATGGCTTATGAATCAAGTCAATCAACTCAGTCATCGAGTGAAGTTCAACTTGAGCGGTCAAAATCTAGAGAATCAAGAAATAGATCAGCCCTCAACAAGTCACCTTTCCACCGCAAATCAAACCCCTCAAATCACCCATCAGGTCGCAGCTCAACTGTTCCAATCGCCATCGACGCCTCCACCACCATGCAGAACACCGTCGACGCAGGAAATTCACCCATCACCGAAGAAGAATTTCAAGATGTGAATCCAATGGAGTGTGATCAAATGGATGATCCAGAAGAATTTCTCCCTAATGAGTGATTTGAGTTGATTTCTTCATTTCCGTTTGGGAGTGTGCCGCGCATGCGGGAAAAAGTATTTATCATTAGGATTATTTTATCTATTTATTTGCATTCCTGATTTTATTTTATGTTTTCTATTTTGTCTTCAACATCAACTTATCTATTCACCTTTGTCACTTATTTTGCCATAATATATTTGTTTACATTGTTGCATTTGCTAGCTAAAGGTAATAATTTAATCAGTAGCTGGTTTCTACATATTTGATCTTTGGTGCTGTCTACTGACATTTCACTTGGTGTGCCGTGTTTTGAGCGCCGGCGTTTTTGACTATTCACTTGAGAGCTCGAATGAACCAAGAAACTGCAATTTATCATATTTATTACGGAAGCTTTGATTTACAACTTTAGAGTAAAAATCCGAAATCTTAATAGGACATTATTAGATCATCTTTTTTGAGTTTTTATATGTCCGAAGTCGTCCGAAAATGCCTCTCTCACCAAGCTCTCATCTTCCCCAGAATGCGTATTTTTCACAACTATCAGTAACCTGGTAAAAAAATCTGATGAAAATACGGGTTATGATTTTGCAAAGGCACATTTGCAAAGGGGGCGGTGTTCCAAGCGTCAATAACTGCAACGTTCACCAAAATATCCAACCTCTTTCACCCATGACATTCTGCTGAAATCCACTCCCATTGGCGCTGAGCAACACGCCGCCAGAAACAATAGCCACATTATTCCCGCTGCCGGGTGCATTTTCACCGAGATTGGCGCTGCACGCGGCCGGCGCCTGGCCTCTGGCGCCGACGCCAAAACTGAACTTCGACACGTCGTCCTGAGTTGATGTGCGGCTAATTAGCGCGAGCTAAAATGTGATGAATGTTACAGTAAAAATAGAATACATAAATATGTATACATCGACAGGGTATACCGTATTTCTTCTAATAGAACGGCATACCTCCAATAGAACGGCAGGTTTTGGCACGTTTTTGCACTCACGCAGGGACGTACGCAGGATTTTTGAGCGGGGGGGGCGGATTGTATACGGAGCCCGGCGAACGGGGGGGGGGGGCGCCCCCCCCCAAATTGCCTCCTGTAGTAAACGGAATGGGGCCATGGCGCTGGCGCCATTCATTGGCGCCAGCGCCATGACCCTATTGGCGTTGGCGCCAACGCCAACGTGTTCTCTAAGTACTTATTTGCGCCTAAATTTAGGTACCGGGCACAGCGTTGAAGACATTTGTAGTGGTGATTTCACTCTGGAATCGAAAATCTGAATTATATATAGAGTGGGGGGCGGAAATGCGCGCTTGCGCGCAAAATCTTTGCTAAGTGTCACAAAATCGCTTCACGAAAGTGCCATTTCTGGCACTTTTTTTGTCCGGTCCGGGAACGGGGGGCGGCCCCCCGCCCCCCCCCCCTCTTGCGTACGTCCCTGCACTCACGAAAACAATAGAACGGCAGTCTTCAATAGAACGGCACCCCCAATAGAACGTCAGGTAGCAATTACATTGGAGGAGTGCCAAAACACAATAATATTTGAAAAATGGGTGGTGAGAACATCCAAGGTGTTCATAATTTTGATTTGGGGTTGTTTTCACATTTGGTTTTGTTTGAATTGATGCTCTGATATTAAAATGTTGTTCATATTAGGTACATTAAAACACTATTTTCAAATAAAAAGTGTGTGAAAAATATTGGTGAAAAAAAAGAACGGCAGCTTCCAATAGAACGGCACCTCCAATAGGCTGGCAGGTAAAAAAAGTTGACGAAAAAAAAAGAACGGCACTCTTCTATTATTCGGCGACGCTGGGCTCCTCATATTTATACCGACGAAAAGTGTGGCGCGTGACGCCATTTTTTCTAACGTTCCCCCACAAATCCAGAATCACGTAATCATCCCAAACCTCACATTGCCCCTGCTCTTCACGGCTGCGCCCATGGCCACCAGGGGTCCTCCAGGCGCACCAATACCCTCGATTTGGTTCAGAAAACGAGCGTTGTGCGCGGGCATTGACCCCGCCGGGGGTGCACATTGGACATCGGCGACTCCATTGACTGATGCGTCAACTTCAGGTTGGTCGGGGGGTGGCGGGGGTGTCGAGTGCGTGGAGGAGTGGTGAGACTGCGGGGGGGGGGGGGTAATTTTGATTTTTGATGTGATTTTGATTAGATTTTGGTGTTTGTATAGATTGGAGTTTGTGAAATGGCGGTTAAAAGCATGATAATGGCTTTAAACATTTCACATAGAGTTAGTAGTGACTTCCAGTGATAAAAGTGATCCTAGGCATACAGCATTGAATTAACAAAAAGTTCATCTAGTAATACATGTGTGTGTGATCCTCCATCCGGGGGTCTCCTAGGGGGGGGCTGCCCCCCCCCCAAATCGGCCAGCTATCTATCTATCCCGGAGGCCGCTCAGCTATCTATCTATCCCGAGGCAAAAATATTGGCTACTACCCCCAAAGACCCCCCCTCCAAATCGCTCAGCTATCTATCTATCTGGAGTGGTTTTTGAGAAATTTTGCGTCAATTTTCGCTCAAAATTTTCAGCTATCTATCCCTCCGGAGGAGCGATTTACCTATCCAGCCCCCGCGAGGGCCAAAATCTTGGAGATCCCTGCCTCCATCCAATTTCATTGTTTAAATAGTTGACAGCTGAGCCCCACAAGGCCAGCAGCCAATGAACCAAAAACCTAAAACCAGCTTTGCCAACTATAGGTTCAAATTGCCACTGGTGTTTGTTTTCATAGGTTTTCTTATCTACGCTTAACTTGATTTTTGTGGATTTAGCGCTTATGTACTTATAAATCTAGACTCTTCAAATGTAGTTGGCATGCTTCCAGCGTGAACCACACGAACAAAATGTGAAGTCACTGGAATATTTGCGTACATCGCAGCCGAATGTCCCATCGCGCTGTGTAGTGAACAATTACATCTTCTGATCTTTTGAACCCACATTTTTCACGTTTCAAAACGTCTACAGATACAGTCAAACTAACGAAACAATAAAGTTTACGAAATTTTTCTTTTTTTTCAATAGTGTTCATTGGCGGATAAGTCCTGACCCGACTTAGCCGTTGAGGTTCACTATCATATCAATATGTTTTTGAGTGCCTCAGTTAGCATAAGCAGCTGGGGCAGTGGGCAGTCCGATTTTTGGGCAATTACTGGTTTTTTCTCGATTACCGGAGATAGAGCACCCGAAGTAAAAATATGGGTGGCGAAATTGATCCGGAAAAGGTTTACAATTGATAGAAAAAATGTGTGTTGAAAACTCTGGCGTAAATATAATCTTCCCCCTCAAAAAATGTGATGGAAAGAAATTCCCTATAATCATTTTTGTCAATATTTTGACAAAAACGTTTTATTATAAAAATGTTGCATTTCTAAAAAACGGGTCGTTAGTATAAAAAGAAGTTCTTTCATCCCCATGCTGCACTGGTATTTAACGTAATGAAACTGTGTACATTCACTAGAACCAACATCGTCGGCCTCGATGAATCCGGCGTGCTCATTCTCCTCTTGTTCGTGTCCGCCATCCTCTCCATTCCCACCATCGTCATTCATAGTTTTGCGCATGCATCGCGATAGATTAAAAGCTGGAGGGTCTTCACAGGGCTGCTGACGGGAATTCTGTGTGAAAAACACAAATGTTTTTTTTATTATTTATTTTTCTGTTATTTTGTTCATGTTATTTTGATTATGTGTGGTGGATGTCCAGACATAGTTTTGAGCATTTTCGCGTTTACCGATCCCCGTGAATCGCTGATAGGTGTCCCGAGGGACCTCCTACCATTTTTCCTACATTTTTTGGAACTTTGCCAGTTCACTCAAAACTATATCTGGTGCGGCAGTAAGAGTCTGCCAGCGGGCTAAACGTGTCTGGATGGATGTTAGGTGGTAATTTGACTAACGCAATTATTTGCATCATAGTCGCCATCTTCTTCAGACCTGGCGGTGACTCTATAAAATTGCCTGGCCGCCTCCGCGTATTCGGCGCTGGTCCATCTGAAAGAAATACAAAAAGTGCTGTCATTTATGTGAGCCTGTGTTGGTGGTCATCTAGACCCAGGGGTTTTGTACATTTGAACCTCCACGCAACACGGGGGTCCATATAGTTAGTAAATCGCTCCTCCGGTGGGTTACATAACTGAAAAAAAGTGGAGAGTTGGGGGCTGGGGGGGGGGTTAGGGGGCTGGGGGGGCTGGGGGTTCGGGGGGCGGTTTGCGGAGGGTATAGAAAAGGGAAAAATCCCTAAAAATAGGTGAAAATGAAATGCACGAAATACTGATTTTGAAGGTGGAAAGCGATAAAAAGGTATGAAAATTAGCCATTTTGAGCGAAAATTTCTCAAAAATCGCTCCAGGTAGTTAGATAGCTGGACGATTGGTTGGGGGTGTTCAGGGATAGTAGCCAAAGAATTTGCCGGCATGGTAGATAGAAGCTGAACTGACTCTGGGATAGATAAAATGCTGACGGATTTGGGGGGGGGGTAACCTCCAAACCTTTTGGTCGAGCCATCTTCATCCGCATTATTACCAGCCAACTGGGCAGAATTGTTGCGATCGTCCTGCGCACTTTCACCGTTTTGTTCCAATTTCGGATCGAAACCAATCTCATTCATTGGCAATGCGCCAACGCTGTTGCGCTGTGGCTGATTTTCCGCCAATCGCGAGATGAATGCCGGCCTGTGTGCATGGAGGGTAGTGTATTTGATAATATTGATTATGTTAGTGCATGTCAAATAGTATTTCATATAAGTGAAAATATGCACTACATCTAGGGATGGCTGGTTTTTAGTCATTTTTTAATGCTAGCATCGACTTGGGTTGTTTTGAAAAACGTCAGATAAAAAATTCACTGTTTGGTGCGCAAGCGGTGATTTCACTGTAAATTGACGTTGGTGGTAGTTTTATTGGTTTTCTTGTATTTTTAATGGCATACCATCCATTTCTACTGTCTATCGCGTAATAATAAACATTGATGTCACTGTAGTATACAAAATAAGCCATGTTGACTCATTACCATATTTGGGAGCTATTAAAAAAACTTGGAAGCTTACATTAAAAAGCTCATTCCCAACTGCATCAATAAAAACAGTCAAATCCTGTGGATAAACTTAGTAGCAGTGCATACAAAGTTGACGGGGTTACAACAGCCACAAAAACGGACCAACTATTCACTTAATCAAAAAAGCTCCCCAGCTAACGCGTTCACAGGCATGGCAGCATTTTCACTGGGGGGAGGCACACTGGAAGATTCCCTTTGCCTGCCGAGAACGACACTGTTGCCCGGGATGACCACTGAGCTCCTATCTGATTGATTTTCCCTCGAATCGTGATTTTCAGTGACCTCGTGCAGACTGGCGGACGAACTATGTGAAATGTGAGGTGATTTTGAAAGAACAAGTTATTTTTGGAGCTGTTGGCACTGCGCCAAACGCACCACGTGCTCGATACCAATTTGTTTTGTTCATTAATTTCATGTTTTCCCTTGCCATTTTTCTTGTTCTCATCATTGGGCTGCTTTTTCCCACCGTTGCGGCGTGAGCTTGATGAGGGCATCGCGATCTTAGGGGAAATAAGAAACGACCGTTTTTCCTCTATTTTTATTCCATTTTTGTATGAGACTTCACTCGTACGAAATATTATGAGTTATTATCATTCACTGCAGAACCTGTAAACCCTTTTTAAGCTGCCCCACTGGGCATAATGGGAAATGTTTAACTGGTGAAAGTTTTTATAATTTTTTTGTGCACAGGCAGGATGGATTCCTTCCTTTTCAGCGACGGCTACCGTAACCGTTTTTTTAATTTCGGACTAAATATAAAAAGAATACGGGTACACCCTATGATTCGTTGGCAGCGGGCCATAAGTTTTGAAATAGCTATAAAGGTACTGGAACGATCCGGGTTAGGAAAATTTTGGCGGGATGGCGTAGTGCCAAAATTACGCACTTTACATCAACCAGTAATTTACGTTAAGTAATGTTTTATACATTGGGACCAATAATTCACGTTAAAACCACGCCTTTTACGAGAACTACAGCCATAAGCTCCGCCTAATTCGCGACTGAAAAAATTAAAAAAAAGGAAAAATAGCCTCGCGCACTTCCTTGGACGTTCCTTATCGCTGATGGGCCGACAATCCGAAGTGAGTTGCTGGCGCAGTTTTATTCGTGCTGCTTTCGCTCTTTGCTCTTTTTGGAACAGTGCCAAATATTTTAGAAAAATTCGTAAACTGCTTGAAACCGCCTGAAACTTCATTAAACTGCTTGAAACCGCCTGAAACTTCATTAAACTGCTTGAAACCGCCTGAAACTTCATTAAACAACCTGAAACTTTATCAAAACCCTTTTCAGATGCCGGTCGCGGAGTGCACTTTTGTGGCAAATGAGCGGCTCGTTTTCGTGCAGGTCGAATTTTCTGCTAATGTTTTCGAACATGTCCGGGACAGTGACGGGGTTCCCGAGGACGAGGGATTGCTGATGCTGAATGCAGCAGCTGATATGCGGAACAACATGACGAGGTTGTCTGAGGTTACCACAATGGATATCTTCGAATATCCGGCTGCTGAGTGAGTGGTGGGTGATTTGTGGGTACTTTAGCTGGTAATTGGTGTTGCGTAATTAGCTGGTAATTGGTAGCGTAATTGAGGAGTTCCCTTCCGTAACTCGATAACTCCACGTTTTTCAGTTTTGTGAAAATTGCATTTTAAACTTTGAGAGTGGCCTGAGCGGGCACGCTTTGAGTAACAACCCTTGCCCAATACGGTTTATGCGTAAAAATGTTTTTCGAGTTCGTCCACGTTTTTCGATGTCGTTTACAGCATGAACGGTGTTATCTTTCTGACCAGTCACCAAAAATGGTGGGTACTTTGGGAGTGAATTTACACACTCTGGAGGTACATGGAAGCACATTACCTCAATATTACATACTACAGCAACATATGACGGCTTATTAACCCATGGTAGCACATAGAAATGAATACTTTGATACTAAAAATGCCACAAAACCAATGAAAACAACCACCAATGTCAATTTGTGTGTGAAATTGCGCGCTTGCGTGCAAAAATTTTGCAAAATACCTAGTGCTTAGTACTAAAAATTTTGGCCAATGTTTTTTTAAAAACGTCATTCGGACGTCATTTTTTTTAATAAATAAAACGTTGTTTTTTAAAAAAAACGTTTATAAAAACAAACATCGGCCGACCCTAGGTGGTTCAAACGGGATTGACGTTTCGGGATCGGGATTCACTTTTCACGATTTCGGGATCGTGATTGTGGTTTCGGTATCGGGATCGGGATTGGTATTTTGAGATTTCGGGATCGGGATTGGGGTCACGGGATCGGGATTGCGGTCTAGGGATAGAGATTTTCCTCACTGTTTGTCACTGTCACTGTTCATTCACGCTGGGCGTTTGCGTTGACATTTTTGCACGCAAAACTGTCATTTGCTTCCATCTTTTATAATTCCCACTATTTTTTCCGGGATCCCGGACTTGGGAGATTCTCGGGATCGGGATTTGAAAGTTTTCTGGATCAGGATTGTTTTTTTTGGATTTCGGGATCGGGACTGCTCAATCCCAGAATTTCACAGGATACGGGATCGCGATCCCGTTTGAACCCTAGGTGGAGCTATCGAGTTTATAGACAAAAATGTTTCGCCATGGCGCCTTTCAGAAAGTGGGCGCCAGGCGCCACAGGAAAAGGGCGCCAAGCGTCGATGGCGCCATTCCATCACTAGTCTCACCACAAAGCGTGCTTGACATTTTTCATGGCATTTTACAGGGTCTGTGAGTGCCCCCAGATGGGGTCCGCCAGCCCCGCCCGCTAAGGACGACAATCAACCAAACTGCTCTGTCGTGTCTGTTTGCCACGGCCAGCCGTTTGTTTGGTTTTTGCCCAACTGTATCATTCCCACTATTTTTTCCGGGATCCTGGACTTGGGAGATTCTTGGGATCGGGATTTGAAAGGTTTCTGGATCAGGATTGGTATTTTTGGATTTCGGGATCGGGATTGGGGTTTCGGGATTGGGGTTTCGGGATCGGGACTGCTCAATCCCAGAATTTCACAGGATACGGGATCGCGATCCCGTTTGAACCCTAGGTGGAGCTATCGAGTTTACTTTAGCTGGTAATTGGTGTCGTCGTAATTTAGCTGGTAGCGTAATTGGTGTCGTCACTCCTCAATGTTCTTTTTGCAGAAGTATCGTCGTTGGAAGTGCCTTTGGGGAACCCATTACTGCCCGTGCGTGGTTCATGCGCGACGAATGGTCTGACCAAAATTGCAATTATGATGGGCAGGATCAGCAGGATCTTTTCGAGGATAAAACGGGCCGGGGCGACTTGTACGAATTCGACGAGTCAGATGAGCCAATTACCATGAGCCCGGTGGGTTTTGAATTTGAATTTTGTAGGGGGTTGGATGGATGGACGGTTCGTCAGTGCCCAAGTTTCAATACCCGGTGCCGAAGTATGCCCGGTGCCTGGGCGGATGTTTACTTGTGCACAGTGCAGCTTTTTACTTGTGCATTACTTGTGCACCGTGGCGGTTGCGTACTTGACTAGGTTTCAAACAGGAACATGAATGCTAGTTCACTAGCGATCACCTTCTGGAATGTTATCTGGACTCGATAATTTTCGGGTCATAAATAGGGTTCAAACGGGATCCTGATCCCGATCCCGGATCCCGTGAAATTCCGGGATTTTGCAGTCCCGATCCCGATCCCGAAACCCCAATCCCGATCCCGATCTCGAAAAGTCAATCCCGTTTGAACCCTAGTCATAAATACGAACATTGTACTTGTATTTACGACCCAAAAAAACTATCGAGTCCGGGCAACATTCCGGGTTGTGAAGGTGATCACTAGTGAACTAGCATTCATGTTCACACATGGGGGTTTTATAGGGGTTTTCCATTGGAAAACCCCCTCCAAAAGTGCCTTGAATGCCTACATCAAATAAATATATAATAAATAAATAAATATTCATATATACATAAAGTATCACATCGAAGACTGTTTTTGGCTGTAAGTAGTGGCTCATTAAAACGTTACCTTTGCGGGTTCACACATTCGACAAACATTCCAGTCATTTTCTACATTTTTCACCAATTATCATACATTTTTCAACTTTTACAATGACATTTCAACTTTACAATTACTTTTCAATAATTATGACATTCTAAATAAATTTGTAAAATTGTAATTTTGATGATTTTTCCATGATCACCAGCACAGATCCATCAGTACACGCACTTTACTTGGGCACCGGGCGTACTTGGGCACCAGTCTTTGTGCTAAGTGGTTGATTAGCGTGAGATTAGCTATTAAGTGATAAAATGTCCTTATCAATCTAATCAAAGGCTAAACCCGTAATTTTTATGTTATGAGCTGGAATCAGCCAATCGGCGTTTTTATTCTTAGTGTTTTTACAATGAACATTTATTTTGCAATCAAGTTGGCAAAATTCATTATTTGATTCCTCGTCAATTCTGACGGGCGCTCTCTTTAATTATAAGTAGCTTTATCACTATCACTATGTAGGATTTTTTCATAGAATTTTGATGGACCTATATTATATATAGCGGCTAGTAGGTCATTCGCAGATTTCGCTGCTCGACCAAAATTCAATAGTATAATTTTACAATGTGTCCATTGGATAAATGTAAACATGTAAACATATTAATAATTAATCTCACTTGATTGGAGTCTGTATTTACGACCCGAAAAAACTATCGAGTCCGGGCAACATCTGTGAAGGTGATCGCTAGTGAACTAGCGTTCATGTTCACAACCCAGAATGTTACCTGGACATGATAGTTTTTTCAGGTCATAAATACAAGCTAGTCAACTACCGTATTTCCTCGAAATACCCCCGGGGGGTTTATTGTTTCAGAGTGAGAATTTTGAGGGGGGGTTAAACGAGGGGGGGGGTATTTCGAGGGGGGGGTTTATTATTTCGGCAGAAATTTTTTGAAATTCCAGTACTAAAATGTCGTCTGAAACGTACGCAGACGTCGAAAAAGGCAACAAAAATCGCCATTTATAAGACTCTAAAGACATTTATAAGTGTGTAGACGTACAAACACTGTTCTCACATAACAGAGTCATCTTTTTTAACGTGTGTTTTGCATTGCCGGGATGACAAACCGCAGCCTTTGTCATTTACGTTCTCTATACACTAAATTTGGGGGGGGGGTATTTCGAGGGGGGGTTTATAAGTTCATAGTGTCCATTTTGAGGGGGGGTATTTCGAGGAAATACGGTAGTCTTTTGCTTGCACCTGACCGGTGCCCAAGTAAACATCCGCCCAGGTACGTACCTTGGATGTAGGGTTCAAACGGGACTGCGGTCCTGGTTTGGCAAAAAGTCAAGGGTTTTTTTCCAACCCTTGGGGGGACTAGCGAATTTTTGGCGTTAACTATTTGGCGTCAATCTTCGTTTAGTTGTTCGTAACATTTAGACAGGAGACTCGAGAGACTCAAAACTTCTATTTATCAATAGCTTTTTGATGCAGAATCTCGGCAGTTGCGTGTCGAGTACCTCCACACCGGTATACATGCGCAATGGCAACGGCAAAACGAAGGCCACGATGACAGACAGTGAGCGCATCATGAAAGTGAGTATGAAAACGTTTTAAACGAATTTTGATAGGGGATAAGGGCTCTGAATCAGAAGGGCGTGGGTCGGTAAAGGCCCAAGGCGTGGCGTTGCCCAAGTAAAACCGGTGCCCAAGTATAAAGACCGGTGCCCAAGTAAAGTGCCCTTACTTGTGCACCGGGCGGCTGTTTACTTGCACAGCAACGTTTTACGAATCACATGGGGATTTTGATTCAAAATCAGTACTACCCCATAAGATAATTTATTTGGGCATTTCCATTGTGGAAATGATAAATGTATTTTTTCCTGTTTTTATGCCGATTTACAGCACAATTAGCATATTTTACCTCTACATGAATATTTGCTCATTGTATTTTGAAGGTCACTTATTATATAAGTGCTCTATGTATAAGCATTGGGGTTAAATCGCATGTATCACCCATCCTGTAATTGACATTTTGCATCCTTTTGCGAAAATAATTACCTAGTATACCGTATTCCCTCGAATGACCCCCCGGGGGGTTTATTTTTTCAGAGTGAAAATTCTGCGAGAAAAACGTGAAAACGTGAACAATAAACACCATTTATAAGTTTTTACAGCCTTATATAAGAATGTAGAAATAGTAGAAAATTTAGTAGTAATTCTAACTTCCCTGCCGAAAAAGCAAATCTAGACACAATAGTATCAAATTCTGAGTGTATTTTCTCACGTCTCTAATTTTGTTAGGCAATTATTATAAATCAGCCATATAAAGTAGTTTGTTGTTGGGACCACATTCACTTCTACTAGGTAACTAATCTCAAAACTTTTAACATGTATTATATATTCGGCTCATGAATTCGGGAACTTGGTTCTCGCTCGAATTTTGCAACTAGGATTAATAAATATCAAGTAAAAGTAGGGCAAGTGACACATAATGTCATTTTCCATTTTGACAATTTAAATTTGCCAACTCAGATTATTTTTGGGAAGGGTTTATTATAAATAGAAGTGTTATTTTGACGGTTTGGTTAGCTTCCGACTTAAATTAACAACGACTTAACTTGTCGCCGTTCAAAAGGTTCCAATTCGCCGCACTCTGCAAAAGTGAGTAGAGCGTGCATCTAGGGTTCAAACGGGATCCCGATCCCGATCCCGGATCCCGTGAAATTCCGGGATTTACCAGTCCCGATCCCGATCCCGATCCCGAAACCCCAATCCCGATCCCGATCCCGATCCCGAAATCTCAAAAATACCAATCCCGATCCCGATCCCGATCCCGAAAGTTTTCAAATCCCGATCCCGATCCCGAGAAACTCCCAAGTCCGGGATCCCGATCCCGGAAAAATTAGTGGAAATTATAAAAAGTGAAATAATGACGTTTTTGCATGCAAAAAAGTGGATGCAAACCCCCAGCGTCAATTTTATGCCACTTTTCTGGCATCCAACAGTGTTTTGAGACCTTTATGAACAACTGTGAATGCCAGAAAAATGGCCAAAATCTATATCCCTAGAACCCAATCCCGATCCCGGAAAAATGCCTATCCCAATCCCGATCCCGATCCCGTGACCCCAATCCCGGCCAATCCCGATCCCGATCCCGATCCCGAAATCTCAAATTACCAATCCCGATCCCGATCCCGATCCCGAAACCCCAATCCCGATCCCGATCCCGATCCCGAAATCTCAAAAAGTGAATCCCGATCCCGATCCCGATCCCGAAAAGTCAATCCCGTTTGAACCCTACGTGCATCAGAGTTGTTAAGCATGCTGAACTTTTTTGATACTAGTGAGACTAACCTATTTTCTACCGTATTTCCCCGAGACAGCCCCTTGGATTAATCGGGCGTGGGTCGGTGCCCAAGTAAAATGCCCGTACTTGTGGACTTGTGCACCGGGGACTTGCGCAACACTTACTTGGGCACGGTTGCGTCGGGGCGGGGCGGGCCGGGTTTACTTGAGCATCGCACTTCGCATGACATTTTACATGGCGTTTTCCATGACATTTGTCACTTCGCGTGACAGTTTACAGGGCATTTTCCATGACTTTTGACACTTCGTGTGACATTTGACATTTTGAAGGGCATTTTCCATGAATTTGTCACTTCGCATGACATTTTACATTGTTTGCTTTTCATTTTTCGCTTTACTTAGAACTTTGTTTTACTTGCACAGCAATTCAGCAATGTTTTACGAATCACATGGGGATTTTGATTTGAAATCAGTACTATACCAGTAAATCAAAATCAGTACCGTATTTCCTCAAATTACCCCCTGGGGGGTTTATTTTTTCAGAGGGTGTTTTGCAATTTATAATAATTATCTAATATTGCAATTTATTTTGGGAGTGCAATATTATAAATATTTGGGTGTTTTGTAGGTAGGTTGCTTATGTACATAAACACGCAAATATTTATATTTTTATTAGTTTAATGCTTATGGGGAGGGGTTCGGTTTTTAGTTGTCTGCTAAGACGATTGTTGGTGCCTTAATTGTCTAGACATCTGTCAATTGTATTAAATCTAGACATAATAGTATCGAATTCTGAGCGTATTTTCTCACGTCTAGAATTTTGTTAGGCAATTACTATAAATCAGCCATATAAAGTAGTTTGTTGTTCACTTTCACTTCTACCACATTCACTTCTACTAGGTAATTAATCTCAATCCTATTTTTGGGAGTCTAATTTTATATATTCGCGTTTGCACCTGCCCAGTGCACAAGTAAGAGCCGCCCGGTGCCCAAGTACAGACACTTTACTTGGGCACCGGGAGTACTTGGGCACCGGAATTTATACTTGGGCACCAGACATACTTGGGCACCTGTTTGACATGCGCACCGGCTCAGCGCCAATGGATTAGTTTTTCAAATTTAGGGATCGGGATTGGACTTTCGCGATTTCCTTGATTATTTATTTTTTTCACGAGTAATTCACTTCCTGAACACGCAGAATAGGAAGAGGAAGATTGCTAAAAAGGGTGGCAATGAGAAAAAGCCGAAGCGTCCCGATCAGAGTGAGGACTCTGATGACAGCGATGGCGAACACTTGCCTTACATGCAGCTGCATCTGAATCTGTGCACCGTTGCGGATAAATATGTTATAGTTATGGCCCGCTGCACGTAATAGAATGTTTTAGAGTGACATTTTTTATAATTCGGGTATTTTGTGAAATTCGGGTACGAAATTTGGGTATCGGGAATGCAATTTGGTGATCGGGATCGGAGTTGACATGGAGCTGATATGACTTTTTGATATCAATATTTGATACCGTATTACCTCTAATATAAGGTATACCTTTTATTGTTTTCGTCAGTTTTTTCGAGCCAAAAGTTATGCCTTATATTAGAGGGTACCTTATATAAGAGGGTACCTTCAATTATTTTCACCAGATTTTAAACAAATTTTACCAACAGTGAACAACGATACAATTCATTTTTTTCAAACTGGAATGTACGAAATAGGTACAGTATCACTACAAAATGGCAGAAGTCGACGAAGAGTTATCGCAGTGCCCTTCCGCGCCATTTTCATCGTTTTCCGCCATGTTTGGGGACCGTTTTTATGATTTTGAGCGTTTTGGCACGCAGCCAGCTGTGCCTTATATTAGAGATATGCCTTATATTAGAGGGTACCTTATATTTATTTTGTCGCGTTCAAAATAGCCAAAAGTTATACCTTATATTAGAGGGTACCTTATATTAGAGGGATGCCTTATATTGGAGGTAATACGGTATTTTTCCTGAAACTCAATATTCCATATCGAACCCTCCATATTCGATATGAATCGCTCTTGATATTTTGATATCGATATTTTGGATCGGTATCAGGATTAAAGGATTAAAGGATGTAAAAGCGCCATGGCGCTGGCGCTCGGCGCTGGCGCTCGGCGCTGGCGCTCGGCGCTAGTGCCAGAGCAACAAGCGCCATGGTGCTTTTGGCGCTTGGCGCTAAAGTCGTGTGGCACCATTGGCGCTTGGCGCCGCACATGGGAAAAGCGCCATGGCGCTTTTGGCGCTTGACGCCAAAACCTTGGCGCTTTTCACATCACTAAATCAATAGATCAATAAATCAGGTATAAATAGCTGAGCGGCCATGGGTATGTGTATCCACAACGTGTGTTTGAATGATTAAGATGCTGATGAACACTAACTTAGGATAAAATAACTTCCCCCCTTTAATAACATCCCCCTCCAAAACTTATGATGAAATATTAACTCTCATGGGTTCTTAGTCGATACTTAGGATATACAGTAGATAGATAGCTGGAGCTTTTGGGTATAACCCGCCCCAACCCACCATTCTGAACCCTTGGTAAATCTATAGCTGCATTTTTTTGGAATCCTGACTAAAATTAGACTAAAATTCCGAAAATTATCGGTACCAAAAATTATCCCGATCCCGATCATGAAAACTCAAAATCCGATACCAATCAGGATAAATCGATATTATGATTTTGGATTTCACTTAAGTTCTTCGTAAACTGATAAATTAAATGAAATCAATTTTCATAAAAATAGGAAATTGTTGATTAAACTTAGGAAGTTGTGTATCTCACTTTCCTTTGATTTTTGTGAGTTTTTTGCTGATGCGTTTGTGTTGGTTTCCTAATGATTGAATACAGAAACTTACCGTAAATGCTCTATTAGGACGACCCCCCTCCAATAAAGCGACCTCTCCAATAGTACGACCCCCTTTGGCACGTTGTGTAAGTATAAAGCGACCCTCTCCAATAATGCGACCCCCTCCAATAATCCGACCCCCTCCAATAATGCGACCCCCTCCAATAATGCGACCCCCAAGAAGAATAAAAAACAAAAAACGGACGTTGAAAATGATGTCGCTATGGTCGGACGCTGCTAAATTCGGCAAACTTTACCCCAAATTTAGCAAATTTTGTGACTTTGTGGTGATTATTGCTTTACAATATTGCTTTACGATGCCATGCTCATACGAGTTGAATGACGAGTTAAACGAGTTAAACAGTTAAGTTGTTGATTTGTTAACAATGCGACCCTCTCCAATAACGCGACCCCTCCAAAAATGCAACCCCCAAAAATGTGCTGAAAACAATAAACCGACAGTCGCCTTATTGGAGCATTTACGGTATCCAGGTTTTTTAAGCGGGGGGGGGGGCACCGGGACAGGCCTATTTCACACATAAGCCTGTTCCGCACATACGCATCAGTTATGTGCGAAACGGGTGTTTGTGCGAAACAGGTTTCATCCATGTGCAAAACGGGCGTTTGTGCGAAACAGGCGTATGTGCAAAACAGTGCACCCTCGGGTGCAGGGTGCACCCTCCCTGAATACACCTGAAGTTAATGTGATCCCGTGTGTTTCCATCTTGCCCAGGAAGGGGGGCTGCAGCCCCCCCCCCCATCCTGGATACGGCTCTGATTGAATATTTCTTTTTATGGTCGGTTGCTGTGTGCATGGTTTGCACTTTCTTTAAAGTTGTTTTATAAACCTTTCTCCAAGTGTTTTTTTCTTAAAAGTGTTTTCTTTTTTAAGTGGTTTGTTCACTTCCAGCTGTACTTTTGTCATGTTGTTTTGCTATGAAGTTTTTTGTGGCGCAGTTCGGTGAATAATAAATGAATCGAAATAAACAATTAATCGATATAGAAATTTAAATGAAACAATATTTTAACAACCATAAGGTGGCATAGACACTAGATAACCATAGATTTATTTACTTATTAATTTTAATTTTATTTTGTGTTTTTGGTGAACTTTCGGCTCAGCCCAGTTTCTCGCAGTTTGCCGTGTTTTTTTTCGAATGGTTCGACGCCCGTTCGGCATTCGCCCCTAAAATTCGCCGTTCAAAAGGTTCCAATTCGCCGCACTCTGCAAAAGTGAGTAGAGTGTGCATCAGAGTTGTTAAGCATGCTGAACTTTTTTGATACTAGTGAGACTAACCTATTTTCTACCGTATTTCTCCGAGACAGCCCCTTGGATTAATCGGGCGTGGGTCGGTGCCCAAGTAAAATGCCCGTAACACTTGTAAAATGTGGACTTGTGCACCGGGGACTTGCGCAACACTTACTTGGGCACGGTTGGGGCGGGGCGGGCCGGGTTTACTTGAACATCGCACTTCGCATGACATTTTACATGGCGTTTTCCATGACGTTTGTCACTTCGCGTGACAGTTTACAGGGCATTTTCCATGACTTTGGCACTCTTCCAGGCACTTTTCAGGCCACTGCTTTTTAAAAAAAAGCGCTGCGACCCTTGCGCTTTTTTTTATTAAAAAAACGGCGTTTTTGAAAAAAAAGCGAGTGAACAAAAGCACTGGTCATCCCTACTCTGAACTCTATCATGCGTATACATTGAGTAAACGTATGAGCATATGTATTGCTTGTGTACCCCGGAAACCCGGCATGTAACTTTTCAGATGCCTCTCACCCGCGCCCGCTGCTCCTTTGAAGTCAACCGCCGTATGGTTTTCGTGGAAGTCGAATACATGACCCCGGACAACGTGCAGCAGCAGGGAGATCCACGTGGAGTTCCTGGCAATGAGGGGTTGATCGGGCTATACGTCAGCGAAATTTTTGTAGATAATGGGCCGCCGGTCACCCTGGAACTGACCGAGTCTGTCGAACAGTGAGTGGTGGCACTTTTCTGCTTTCTGTGGGGTATTATGTGTGGGCATAGCGAGATGGCACATCCAGATGGGTCGGTGCGCAAGTATAAATACAGGTGCCCAAGTAAAGTGCCCATACTTGTCCACTTCACTTGTGCACAGAGTGGCCAAATTTGTGCTTGACCAAACAGAAATATTATCCATTGAGCGCTAGGACAAATAGAAATTCGTCCGAGTGTATTCATAATTCGATAGAGACGGTCGTGAGATAAGCCGATTAAATGTAATTGAAACCTATGAATTACGGGTTCAACTTGGAGCAATCGATCATATCGAAGATAAACGAATTAGACACGTTGTCCAACTAGATTATGAATATGCACCATGAGTAGATAGCCTTTAATGTTAATGGTTAGCTGAAAATACTCATGAGCATATGTGGAGTATATGAGATATTTTGGTGATGTCAAGTTTGAAATTGTCAAAGAACCATTTTTAATTTAGTCTTAATTAGCAAGTTGCTGATTTAGTAGAAAATTCAAGCTCAATTCCCCTCTCCTCCTCTTAGCCAATACAAAAATGCACGCCGGGTAACCATGCACAGCGGGTAAAAATGCACAGAGGCAAAGGCCCGCTGTGAAAGCTGTGTACTATCTCGTCCTGAACTTTTATATTACTTTGCAGAACTGCAGTGATTGGTACTGCGCACAACCAACCGATCAGAGTGCGTGCGCGCTACATGTAGGGTTCAAACGGGATTGACTTTTCGGGATCGGGATCGGGATCGGGATTCACTTTTTGAGATTTCGGGATCGGGATCGGGATTGGGGTTTCGGGATCGGGATCGGGATCGGGATTGGTATTTTGAGATTTCGGGATCGGGATTGGGATTGGCCGGGATTGGGGTCACGGGATCGGGATCGGGATTGGGATTGTCATTTTTTCGGGATCGTGATTGGGGTCTAGGGATAGAGATTTTTATCACTGTTCTGGCATTCACAGTTGTTCATAAAGGTCTCAAAACACTGTTGGATGCCAGAAAAGTGACATAAAATGGACGCTGGGGGTTTGTGTTCACATTTTTGCATGCAAAAATGTCATTTTTTCACTTTTTATAATTTCCACTATTTTTTCCGGGATCGGGATCCCGGACTTGGGAGATTCTCGGGATCGGGATTTGAAAGTTTTCGGGATCGGGATCGGGATTGGTATTTTTGGATTTCGGGATCGGGATCGGGATCGGGATTGGGGTTTCGGGATCGGGATCGGGACTGCTAAATCCCGGAATCTCACGGGATCTGGGATCAGGATCGGGATCCCGTTTGAAACCTAGCTACATGCGCAACGTCTTGAATGGATTTGATCCCCAACAGAACCAAGAACCTGAAGTCGATCTTCCTGATGTGGATGACACGCTGCGCGTGCGGGTGTTCCTGATCACGTCGGAGACATTTGTGATAATGTGTGCACGCTCTGTGTTTTGAGTTTTGTGTTTTTGTTGTTTGAAAAATAGTTTGTTTCACATAGTCTTGACTTGACATCAAGGACGTAGCCAGGGGGGGCGGCCACCCCACCCCCCCCCCATCCCAGGGCTGACCAAAAAATGTGCCAGAAATTGTGCCTCCGAAATATTTATGTATACAATCTGCTCAAAAATCTTGGCTACGTCCCTGCTTGACATGATGTTTTGTGTTTCCTCGTCAGATTAAGTTGTTGGTTTTTTTCAACGTTTCTATGTGCAACGTTGTTTAAAACCTTTTTAAAAGTGCTTCCTAAAAGTTTAAAAGTTAAAAGTTTACGCCATGCTCATGTTTGCCCGGTGCTCATCGTGCGGTGCCCGGTGCTCATTTTTGCTCGGTGCTCATCGTGCCCTCATATTTACATTACATTGCATGGACGCACCCTGCCCGGTGCTCATCGTGCGATGAGCACCGGGCAAAAATGAGCACAGCACCTCTTTTTAAAAAGTATTTTCTAGTGTGTTCGAGTTATTTTTTCACTAAGTGTCATTTTGTGTGTGATTTTTGTCTATGCATTGTGTCCTTTGTGGTTGTTGTATAAAATAAAAGAAAACAAAGTTATTTTGTAATTTTATATTTTATGTATTTATGTATGTAACAACATACGGTCACTGATACCCACATATTTATTTAGCCTATTTCTCATTTTGTTAGTCTTCTCGGTTTACTATCAGCTCTCGCAGTTTCCAGTGCTAGCAGGGTTCGTCGTTTTTGCCACATAGTACCACCTGACCTCTGCAAACCACTGAAAAGTGAGTTTATATACAGGGGTGGGCTTATCTCGGGACTGGGGAACTATTCAAGATAAAAAAAGAATTTGGTCGTAGCCCCAATCCCAAACCCCAAACTCAAAGGCCATCAAAATCGGCCAATGTACGACAGAATGGGACGACACCAGGACCGGTGACCCCCCCCCCCCTAAAATGGCACCCTCGATTTACCTATGGGTGACGCCAAGTCACAAAATTACACTAAAAACTGTGTGTTCCACAACTCACCCAAAATGTGGCCTTTTGGGTTGCAAACTTCAGAATGGGTGTCCTATGGAGTCTATTGTGTTAAAATTTCATTTTGATAGCTCCAGCGGCAACTGAAAATGCCCACCCCTGTATTTTCCCGTTACATTCTCAATTACCGTATGTCACCGAATAAGTCCCCCTCTCGAATCCCCCTCACAAACTTCTCATGAAAAAATAACTCCGCGGGGGACTTGTCCAAGGATATACAGTATTTGTTTGTGCATTTTAATCAAGATGTGGAACGCGCCACTGCCTCTTTCCAGATGCCTTACGCCCGCTTCTCTTTTGTCAAGAACAGACGCCTGGTCATTGCTGAATTGGAATACAGCTCAAACATTTTGGACCAAACTCAAGATCCAGCGGGTGTGCCGGAGGGGGAGGGCTTGATGCTCGTTTTTATTGAGCGCGATAGTGTGGTAATGGATTACCCTCTTGGTGTAACGATGGAGCTGGCGGAGGGTGTCGTAACGTTTGTTGTGCTTTATTTTGTGTCGGTAGGGTAGGGTAGGGTTCAAAGGGATTGACTTTTCGGAATCGGGACCACAAAATCCCGAAACTTCTCATTTCACTTCGATTGGAAAGTTGGAATTGGGAATTGGAAGTTTAGGGCTCATATTTATGACCTAAAAAATGTCAAGTCCAATTCCGGGTCGTTTTACAGGGCATTTTCCATGACTTTTGACACTTTGCATTGCATGACATTTGACATTTTACACAGCATTTTCTGTGACTTTTGACACTTCGCATGTCATTTCACATTTTACAGGGTATTTTCCATGTCTTTTGACACTTCGCATGCCATTTCACATTTCACAGGGTATTTTCCATGACTTTTGACACTTCGCATGCCATTTCACATTTTACAGGGTATTTTCCATGACTTTTGACACTTTGCATGCCATTTGCCATTTGACATTTTACAGGGTAAGTATCGCCCCCATACTTGTGCAACGGGTTTACTTGGGCACCGGCTCAGCGCTAACTCTGGCTCGTCAACTTTTCTCGTCAGGATCTGATATTGTTTCAATCTGTTTCTCTTTTTACAGTACGGCTGTGATTGGAAGCGCGCACGGCTACCCCCTCGTTATCAGAGCGTACTTCATGCGCAACAGATGGATACCGGACGAGCCCGAAAATAACAATGGCGGTGACCAGGAGGATGCGCTCTCTGACATGAATGTGGATCAGGAGAACATCGATGATGACCCCTTGCTAGTAGCCGATCAAACCGAAGTTAGTTTAGTCACGGCACGGATTGGATCGGGATTGGAGTCCCGGAATAAGGGAACTAAAAGTCGATAAGTCCACCTTCCGTAGCCTTTTTTATGGGAAAAAACGCAAGAAATGTGATAAGTCCATTTACTCAAAATCCCATTTTGTGGACTTGTCGACTTTTAGAATTAGACGCCTCAATTGCAGGCTATCCAGTATTTTTGAGTGGGGGGGCTGCTTGTTTACGGGGGCCGCTCAGCTATATATGTAGCCCGAGGCGAAATTTTCATGTGATAAGCTAGAATTAACTAGGTGGGCTTTCACTTCTTGGGCACTCTCGAAGAGGTCCATTCTGCGGTTCCTCTAACCATATCTGGGAATATTTGATTGCCTGCTATTTGGCAGGTACACTCTCTTTAGGATCTCAGATAATTTTTATCATCCTGTAAAAATCTACTGAATTTTGATAAGTCGATTTTATATATTGCTATGTGTGGAATGCTCATAGATTGAATCAACCAGAATTTTAGTAGGTAAATAATTCTAAATATGTCTAAAGGGTGTGGGCGTGGTAAATAGGCGGTTCATTTCCACAACCTTTTACTGCCGGTACTTGTGCACTGTGCAGGGCATTTACTTGTGCACCGGACGGCTGTTTTGAACACATTTGAACCCCGCAACCACAAATTTTGAACACATTTGAATTTACCATAATGATGTTTTGGTCAACTGCAGTTGATGGGAATTAAGAATAACTCATTTCAGTAGGGGGGGGGCGTGCATGTGGAACGGGCGGGGGAATAGCGGCTCCATTTGATAACACAGTACTGGCGCCGCTAATCCCCCGCCTGATCCGCATGTAAGCCTGGTCCGCATGTAGCATGCATTTACATGCAGAGCAGGCTTACATGCGGACCAGACGGGCTTACATGCAGACCGGCTTTACATCAGGAAATTCTAATAGAAATAATAAATCGCCTTGAAAAACTTCAACCGTGGCATAACACCTGCCGGATGGCAAGTGTCTCAAATAATGGACGTTGCGATTACTGTCGTAATGCAACAGCCAAAGTTAGGTAGTGTTTAAGGACTCATCTAAATTTAGCTTGTAACATGATAAAAACGGGTTCAGCTTTCACGAAAATGTGAGAAGCATTCGATAAATTCTATATTAATATTTGATTCCATTGCATGCATGCATGCATTAAACTTTAGTTTTAACACCATTCAATCCAATACCAGTCAAGTCGGGCAAAAACCTCGAGTCTCGAGTTTGGGCCATATTTTTCCAGTCGAGTCAGACGAGTCGAGTCAGTACCCTGTTTTTGCTCAAGTCGCGACTTGAGTCCAGTTCGAGCCCTAAAGTGTGCTCCTTGCAGGGCATCAGGCCGGGTTTACTTGTGCATCCAGGATTTGCTCAACCCCCCCCCCCCCACGCAGGACTCTGGCAACCAGCAGCCGGTGAACCACAACGGCGGGGTGATCAAAGTGATTGGCGGTGAAAGGTGTGTTGTGAAGGTGAGTATGCTAATAATTTTTTTAATTCAATTTAATGCCCATTTCATGTATTTACCTTGGGGTGATCAAAGTGACCGTAAATCCTCGAATAAAATCCCACCTAAAATTACTCCCCCCTTGAATAACTCCCCGTTGGCGAGGTGAGGAAAAGTAACTCTCCCTTGAATAACTCCCACAACCAAAACATCTGCATGTAGCACTGGTGCCAATCCCAAGCCCTGTAAAGTGTAAAGTAAAGTGTCAAATGTAAAGTAAAGTGTCAAATGTAAAGTCAAATGCAAAGTAAAGTGTCAATTGTCATGCAAAGTTCACTAATAAAATCTTTTTCTTTTTTGTTTTGATTGACACTTGACTTTGCATTTGACTTTACATTTGACACTTTACTTTACACTTTACAGGGCTTGGGACTGCCCCCAGGTAAGCCCGCCTGGTCCGCATGTAAACCTGCCTTTCATGTAAATGCATGCTACATGCGGACCGGGCTTACATGCGGATCAGGCGGGGGATTAGCGGCGTTGTCAGTACTGTGTTGTCAACCGGCGCCGCTATTCCCCCGCCCGTTCCACATGCACGCCCCCCCCCCCACAAGGCACCATGTGAACCGGCGCCGCTAATCCCCCGCCCGGTCCGCATGTAGCATGCATTTACATGCAGAGCAGGCTTACATGCGGACCAGTGCTACATGCAGACTGGCTTTACATCAGGAAATTCTAATAGAAATAATAAATGGCCTTAAAACTTCAACGATAGCATAACACCTGCCGGATGGCAAGTGTCTCAAATAATGGACGTCGCGATTACCGTCGTAATGCAACAGTAAGTACACGGCACTTCGCTAGTGTTTAAGGACTCATCTAAATTTAGCTTGTAACATGATAAAAACTGGTTCAGCTTTCACGAAAATGTGAGAAGCCAGCTAGAACTTGACAATCCAAATCGAATGATAAATTTGATATTTATATTTGATTCCATTGCATGCATGCATTAAACTTAACATGCAGAGAGGCACACCAACGTTTGAACCCTAATTACAAGGGGGTACTCTTTCATCCTTTCTGTACACGCAGCCGAACAAGAAACGCAAGGGCTCGAAGAAGGCCGGCCGGCGCAACAAGCGTTTTTGGCGCGACCGCCGCCGCCGTTCTGCATGCAGCAGCTCGGCCAGACGGACCTTGCTCGACTTCGACGGGGATGACGATGACACCGTGTCCTCTGAGGGCCCTATTTCTGAGGGGGAGGATGATGATGACTACCTTTATATGACCATTCACTTGATGACCGTGGGGGACACTTTCGTGATAATTTCCGGCCGCTGCAAGGAGTAAGGTTTTTTTGTAAGGTTCAAACGCAGAAATTTCGAGAAATTTCAGTATTTTTCAGTCAATTTGTCAGATTTTGCCGGTTTTCTATCAAATCTCGATTTTTGAGTACCTAGTTAATGCAATGAACTTTGCAGATTTTGCAGGGATTTTTCTGATATGTTGTGTTTGAGTTTGATTGCTCACGTCTAAAAGTTTGGCTTTTTTGTGTAGTTGTATCTGATGTTCTATGTCACCTATCTACCGTATTTGCTTGAATGGACAAGTGAGGAAATACTACTTTTCCCCTCGAATAGTTACCCCCAGGGGTATCTTGAATTTCCCAGGGGTATAGTTTCTCAAAAATCGCTCCAGATAGGCAGATAGCTGGGCGATTTGGGGGGGGGGGGTTAGGGGATAGTAGCCCAAACTTTTGGGTAACCCCCCAGGGGATTATTCAAGAAATTACGGTATGTGTTTATTAGGTTTTATGTGTACCTTTTTCTTAAAATGTACTACCGTAAATCCTCTAATAAGTCCCCTCAAAAATTCTGAGAAAAAAATTCCAACTGGGGACTTAATTGAGGAATTACGGTACTTAAAAAAATGGCATTTTGTCATGTTTGTGCGCTTTTGATAGTATTTACATGGTAAATGGTGCGACCTAGCATTCGCCGCATTCGGTACAGTTTTTACAGTATTCAGTGTATTTTGTATTCTACGTGTGTTCAAGTTACACTTTAAAGTGTTATCGTGTCAAGTAATTTTTGTGCACGGCAATTGTATGGGTTTCGTAAAGAATAATAAAACTTAAAATTGAAATGTATTTTCCCCTGTACTGTAACCCTTGTCACATATATCCTGATATTTACTTTTCTTTGGGATTTTTTGTTTACTTTCAGCTTTTTGGTTCGCAATCGCAGGGTTCTTAGTTTTGCCATATCTAGACCTGAGGAACGGACATCAGGAACCTAGAAAGGTGAGTTTCATGTTGGTACGTGGGCCAGGGGTTTAGTAGGTGGGGGGGGGTGGTTGGGAGGGGGTTACCCCCCCCCCAAATCCGCCAGCTATCTAAATATCTATCCCAGTGGCCCACTCATAAATTTTTTAGGTCATAAATATGAGCCCTTAACTTCCAATTCCAACTTTCCAATTGAAGTGAAATGAGAAGTTTCGGGATTTTGTGGTCCCAATTCCGAAAAGTCAATCCCTTTGAACCCTACCCATGACACAAAAGAAAGCACAACAAACGTTACGACACCAATGAGTCACCTATTTATGACATTACGCCACGCGCCAACCGCGAACTGCGAACTGCGAACACACTTATTTTATAATTACTCCGCGCTGGCAATACGCCACATGAAGTGCATGCATTTGCATTCTGCAATGCGTGCATAGCACAACGCGAAAATGTGTTTAAAAGTGGCGCGCAGTACGCCACTCTACATTATTCAGCATTTTTTTCATTTCTCTTGCTCATTTACCCCCCCCCCCTCCCGGCATACACTACTTCGTGACTGAAATTTTGCTTTTTCAATATGCTGCTGTCCGGTATGCCCACCTATGACCTCAAATGCCGGCGGCGAACACAAAGGCAAACAATAGGATTGCGTACGATATCTTTTGTGTTTGCCGCCCTGCTCACATGATGTATTTCCGCAGCCGACCTCCATGTTCCCTACCCGGCGTGCATGTCCGGTGTGCATGGGGGTCCGGTGTGCATGGAGGGGCGGCCGCCATGCACACCGGGCAACCATGCACACCGGGCAGCAAAAAATGCTCGCCGGGTAACCATGCACAGAGGCACATGCTCGTTTCCACTAACCCCACCCCGCTGCGAATAAACCGCTAACCACCCACCCCCGCCTCAGATGGGGCTCGAACGTTGCTGCTTCGTTGTCAACAGGCGCCTCGTGATTGTTGAGGTCCACTACATGGGTGCCATGTACACCTCTAAACCGCCACTGAAGGGGGTGCCGGATGACGAAGGTATGATGGAATTACATGTCCTCGCCGACTCCGTCACCACAGAGCCGCCCGTCACCCTCCAAGTGTCTGAGTTTGAGGATACGTGAGTATGGGTATTTTTTCCTTCCGACTTGATTGTTGGTTTGACATGCGCCATTACGCATGTTAAACCCATTGTGCATGCATGCATGTGTTATCAATATTTGAAAAACTGGGAAATTTTTTTGGATAGCATAAAATTATTGTAGACATCGTAGCATTAAGTTTTCAAATGTTTTGGGATAGGGGTCGGGACCACAAAATCGCACAAATGCTCGGGAGGTTAAAGTCTGGATTGGGATCCCGTTTGAACCCTAGTTTTGTGGCGTTTTGTGTGCTAATTTTTGGCATGAGCATTTTGAATACAGGCATGGCGTCATTGGGACGTCGGATGGCCGTCCGATCCGTGTGAAGGTACGCTTTATGCGTAACAGATGGATTCTTGATGACAAGGCCACTTTACCGAGTCAACAGCCCATGAGCCAGGTTACATTTTTACAGGATTTACCTAGTCACTTGTCTTTTCACTTTTTATTCGTCAACAAATAAGCATTCCCAAATTTTGTCGAGTATTCTTTTATGGGTAAATACAATTATGTGACATGGAAGTCAACTCGTTTACAATCCAATTGACGAAATTTTTTCCGATATATATATATATATATATATATATCAATTATTTTGTATTTATACTCGGCGGACATGATACTCTGCCCTTGCGCTTATTTATGTCTCACGTTGGAAGCGTGCCAAAGATGATAAAGCGTGCGATTTTGTTATAAAAGACGAAAAAATCATTGTTCTGAATATATAAACGTATAGCGTAATAACTGATATGACTTTTTTCAACGTTTTATGAATATTACATGCGCAATAGAATCGTTGGCACGCTTCCAGTGGAAACCACGCGTGCAGCGTGTAAAGTGACTGCATGCGTTTTTCAGAAAAAAGTTGAAAAAGTCATCGCTGTTATGACGCTTATATGTGAACTTATTCACAACAATGATGTTTTAAATCTTTATACAAAAATTGCATGCTTGATCATCATTGGCACGCTTTCAACGTGAGACATAAATGAGTGCGGGGGCAGAGTATCATGTTCGCCGAGTATGTGCTGTGTCATTTGGATTCAATCAAATGTTTCGCACGTATTTTAGATCCTAATTTTTATAGCTCTGAAATCTTGAACTCAGTTTTTTATATAAGTGTAGTAAGTTAGAGGGCAGTTGATAACTCGTACGCTAACTCAAGCAAGGATTCTTATCAAGCAAGGATTGGTGTTAAAAATACCTTAATCAATCAAAATGTATTTTATTCGATGATCGCATGATCACTTGTTAGAGACGGAGTGATTTACAAATTCCATTGTCCACTTGCCGCAAGTTTCATGTTGCAAGTTAGGGGGGGCTAATCGACATTATTAGCTTAGGTATATTCGCGAAGTTGGATCATTCTGTGATAAATTCGCAAGACTAATTTATCTGACCACCTGTCAATTTGGCAGGTGTGATTAGCGGTAACTCGTCAAAAATAGGTTTATATGTCTTTTGCAGACTTCTTCAAAAATCGGAAAACCGTAAGTTTCATGCCACAAGCCAAGAGTAATCAACTTGGTATACTTTGCATGATTGGATTATTTTGGATTATCTATGATTGTAAAATTCAATATTTGACCTCCAGCCAATTTGGCAGGAGTTAATTAATTAGTTGCAATTCGTGAACACGTGGTTTTCATGCTTTTACCAAAATTATACTGGGAAAGAAACCCGTAATTTTAATGTTGCGAGTCAGAAGCGACTCAATCGACGAATTTCATATCGACACGATTTGCAAGGTTGTTCAACATGATGTTCATTTTATAACTAAATGACGAAATTCACTATTTGATCCCCTGTCAAACTTGACAGGCGTTTTCTTTGATTTTTAAAATATCTCAATTTTACAGGAACCTGCTGAATTTTGGTAATTCATTTTTATAAAATATCCATACGTGATCTAGCAGTTGATGCAACCAATTTGTCAACTAACCTTTTGTGAATTTTGTCATTTCAACATTCCTATCTGATAGAGCATATAGAATATTACATACATAATGGCACTTAATTTTCATTGATTCTGTTAAGTGTGCTGCTTTTAAAATTATTTTTGTGTTATTTAGTTGACATTGAGTTGACACAAATTTGCAATGTCAACTAGCGTGTGTGGGTCCAAATACACATAAACCCTTCCCTAACGTAACTCTATCATCTAGCTTTGTACACATTACAAACTAGCACTGCCGCGCAGGGAGGCAGCTCGACGCTGAGCGCGCAGAGGAGCAGCCCCAGGCTGAGCATGCAGAGGAGCATCTCCATGCCGAGCGCGCAGAGGAGCAGCTCCACGCTGAGCATGCAGAGGAGCACCAGCGGCAACAGTGCACGGAGCAGCAGCGGCGCAAAGAGCGAGATGCCCAAGTATATGCGCGGCGCCAAGGTAGTGACTATTCTGGAGGAGAAGTGCCTTATGAAGGTGGGCAAAATATTATTATTGACAGTAATTGAGCGTCCCCCCTCTCAAATAACTCCCCTCTCAAAAACTTCTGATGAAAATAACACCCCAGGGGACTTATTCGAGGATATACGGTAAGTTTACTTTAATAATAGCTCCTCCCGGAACACAGAACAAGCGAACCAAACGCACCAAGAAAAGTCCGCGCAAGCGCAGTGCCAAGAAGCCCAGTCCAAAGAAGCGCAGTCCGAAGAAACATCGCCGTCGCTGGCCCCCTCGTTCTTTTGAGGAAACGTACATGTCCACCGACTCGGAGTCCGACGACTCAGAGACAGAGTCTGACTCTGAAGTCGTGAGTACTGATGAGGAGGGTGACATTCTGAAGATTCGACTGTGCGTCATCACGTCGAGTTATTTCGTGTTAGTGTCCGCGCGATGCATCGAATGAGTATTGTTGTTTAGAACTTCGAAATTGATAAATAAGTTGTTAAGAAACTTTGGTAAAAATTGTTGAATTTGTTGAATATTTTTCTTGGAAATTTTTTCGTTGAACACTGAATGTCCACATAGTTAGGGTTCAAACAGGATCCCGATCCCGAATCCCGCGAAATTTCAGGATTTTGTGGTCCCAATCCCAACACCTCAATCCCGATCCCAAAAAGTCAATCCCGTTTGAACCCTACACTACCCTACTCCAGTTACTTTACACCTTGCACGCGTGGTTCCTGCTGGAAGCGTGCCAACAATGTGTAACGCATGCGATTGTCAAAAAAGGTGACAAAATTCATTCATGTAATGATGTTATACCTCAGGTAACACATCCACAACAGCAATATTTTTAATCTTTTTACAAGCATGCCTTTATTATTATTGGCACACTTCCAACGAGATGCAATTCCAATTTGGTTTTTAATTTGTTGTGTTATTTGTAGTGATGCATCTTTCTGATTAGTGATGTAAAAGCGCCATGGCTCTGGCGCCATTGTAATAATATTCCGCGCAATTGAAAAAAGCAAAGATTCTGGCGCTTGGCGCCATTTTGCAGTGGGGGGTTGGGATTGCTTTTTAGGCTGTTAGCTAATATTTACACTCGATTGGGGGGACTAGCGAATTTTTGGTGTCAACTATTTGGCGTCAATTTTCATATCAAACTTTACAGTGGGGGTTACGTTTTCACATCACCATTTCTGATGCATTTTTTCTGATTACGCGTGGAGTTGCTTGTAATTGTTTTTTATTGTATTGTATTTTTATTGCATTGCATTATGGCTGTTTGTCATTATGTTATGACTGGCATTATGGTATACTGGCTGTTTTTGTCTCCACGGTAGCTGTGTGCTTTGTGCACCTTTTAAGGCTCGGCTTTTTGTTGGCTCGGTTTGTCAAATAAATAGAAATTGAAAATTAAATTGAACATTCACTGCAGTGTCATTCAGTTACAGATATCTGTACAGCCATGCATGTATATTAATATTGTTGTGAATTTTTGGGTTTGCATCAATCATAACTCGTTACAGTGTTTGTATTACCGCAGCAGATCGACCTACCTTGTATAGCAGAACAACCTCGCCTTCAAAACTTATCTAAAAGTGAGTTTCTCGGTTGATCATGTTTGGGTATGGGATCACCAAGTCGGGTGTGAATATTTTGCTAGACTTTCTAAATTCGCTAAATTTGCATAAAAAGGACTGAATTTAACACACTAAAAGTAAGACATATAGATCGGAGCAAACATCAGTTCTACTGCACTTATAGCACTGCACTGCACCCCTGAATTCCCTTTTTAGATGCTCGTGTCATCGCACTGCTCGTTTGTTGCGAACCGCCGATTGCTGTTGCTCGAGGTCGAATATGAGACCATGATTTTTGAGCGCCCCGGTGTCCAGGACCACTCCGGTGTCCCGGAGGGCGAAGGTTTGTTGCTGCTCCTCATCGACCGCGACCACGTCACCAGGGGGACTCCTATCACTCAGAAAGTGTCAGAGGGGACCCCCAGGTAGGAATACATTCAAAGCTTCAAATTCAACATTTCTCCAAAAAATTGAAAATTGCCTGAAAATACTTGAATATTCAATTAGAAAATTAATTTGAGTAAAACTTCCAAAATTCATTTGGAAAAAATACTCTTTTTTGGAGGTTTTGCCACCGTAAGCTGGTAGGCATATAAACTCTGGCACATGTGGGGAGTTCCATTCCAAAAGTTCACAAGCGCCAAATCCAGAAAAATCGAGTTAAGCGTGGATTTGGTCTCCACGTGTAGTTTTTCACATTTTAGAAAAAAAATCAGCGTTATAGTCCATCTCGTTCCCGAGATACAGTGGTACCAATTTTCAAAAAAATCGCAAATTTTCACATCGAAAGTTCACATATCCATGACCAGTCCCCTATGAAAAACAGGACTTTCACATCAAAAATGCATAAATCCATCTCAGACCGCCGGAGTTTCATATCGAAAATGCACATATCCAAAAAATCATTTCCAAAAATGCACGGCCGGAGAGGCCGGAATTCCCATACAAAATAAAGTTTCATTTCCAAATATGCAAACGTGAATTTCCAAATCTGTTTTGCACTATAAACAAATATGCGTGTATATTTTGATCTGAAAATTTAGGTAGAGGTACTTTTAGACACGGGTTTTGCAGTCGTGTTATTGGTTTTTGCCTACGATGACCGTTACGAAGTTATTCAACATTTAATTTCAAATGTTCAGATTTGTTCCCAATTTTGGGTGATTTACAAAATCTCACATAACTCCCTAAATATTTCCCAGCCAACAAAATTTGTGGTTACAAAAATGGTAGAGAAATGTCGGATCTATCTGAAAAGTTCAAGGCAAGTGTTGTCGCCCAAACATAGCGCCATCGGGCCATCGCCAAACTTTAAAGTGCGATTTTGAAAAATTGAAAATTGTGGATATATGCGTTTTTGGAATGAGACTCCCCATGTACAGTATTTCCTCGAAATACCCCCAGGGGCCAGATTTAATTCCACCTACAGAAAGACTGCCAAATTAGTGTAGGCTAGGGCGTGAATGAATGTTTATTCATAGGAATCGCTGTACCACACATCGCATGATAGATTTTCAAGTTCAGTCCGCTCGAGTAAGATTTTTGAGGGGGGCGGGTTTAACGAGGGGAGTATATCAAGGAAATACGGTAGCCATGATACATTTCCCGCATTTTTCCATCACTGATTTTGTTATAGTTCTGGCGTGATTGGCACTGCGCACGGACAGCCGATCATCGCCCGCGTGCGATGTATGCGCGACCACTGGATCGCTGACGAGGACAAGGACGATGATGACGATTTCACCAGCCAAGCTGCCACACGGGAGAAGCTGCAGGCGCTGGTTAAGAAGATTGACATGGATTTTGAAGATTACCGAGAGGATGGTATTGGTGATGACGAAGTCGAGTCACTGAGTCAACGGGCGGAGAACATGATCCAGGTTGGATGTACTTTTTGCTAATTGCAATGTTTGATAGTTATAGCAGGCAATGTTGCAAAAGATCAAAATGGATGTTTTTGCACTTTTTGGGCAACCCGCACAGAATTTTGGGGTGTGTTAATTATAAATCAAATCAATTTTTCGAGGCATATGTTAAGTTTTCGATGCATAAGTTAAGTGGCATTTACGCAACTGTTTCAAGCTACCGTATTACCCCAAGGGGGTATTTCGGGCAAAAACAGCGGAAAGTGGAAAAAAACGCGCTTTTTATGGGTGTGACGCCAAGCCTACAATTAATGTCAAGGGGGTTCTATTTAAAAAATTACTGTATTTACTGCGATAATGATAATTACATAATTGCAGCGGGGCAGCAGCGTGCAGAGCAGCAGCGCGGTGCCGGGTTACATGCGCAACGTCAAGCTGGTGAATATTTGCGGCGAAATGTGCCTCATAAAGGCGAGTTTGGGACTTTGTGGTAAATAGCCATTTTGACACTTTTTCAAGTGATTTTCAGATATGAGTGAAGTGAAAAAAGTTTACTAATGTCATTGCGCAACTTTTTTCACTCATATCTGAAAATCACTTGAAAAAGTGTCAAGTGAAAAAAACAGGCAAATGTGCGTAACAGGCAGATGTGCGTATTAGTACACCCTCATATTGAACCACCACAACCCCCCCCCCAACCCCCCCCCCAAACCCCCCCCCAAACCCCCCAGTCAGCTATATATCCCTCCGGATGAGCGATTTGCTATTTATCCAACCACTCAGAGGGTCGAAATTCAAGATACCCCTGGGGTCTTTATTAGTAACGCTTTATAAGGTCCCTCCCGTACCGCAGGAGAAGAAGAGCAAAAGGAGCAAGAAGCACAATGTGAAGAAACGTACCGCGAAGAAAGGCACCACAAAGAAGAGCGTCAAGAGGACTAGGTACAGCCGCAGGTACGGCTCTGCCGACCACATGTATATGTCCACCGAGTCCGATTCTGACATCGAGTCTGACTCTGATGGCACGCTGTATGTTCAGATTCATGTCATCACTGTGGGTCACTCGTTTGTGATTATTTCCGCCCGCTGCACCGAGTAGGCGCATTCCGCATAGTGTTGTTTGGTAATTTACCGGTATGTAAATAGGTAACCAACAATTTTCATTTACCCTTGAATACTGCCCCATGTAGTGATATAGCGAACCCTTGAATAGGGATGGCAAGCGCTTTTTTTCAAGCGCTTTTTTTTTTAAAACGCCGCTTTTAAAAAAAAAAAAGCGCTGGCAAAATTTTTTAGTACTCATGCACTAGGTATTATGCAAAAAAATTTGCACGCAAGCGCTTTATTTCACATGCAAATTGCCATTGGTGGTTGTTTTCATTGGTTTTGTAGCATTTTAGTGGCATTGCTTTTATTCCTGCATGGTATCATGTAATAATAAGTTGAGGAGATATGTCAATGTATTAAATAATATCCAGCCGATGTGCTTCCACTTTTCTACAGTGTGAAACATCACTGTCATGTATTAGCCATCTTTTGTAGCCAAATTTAAGCACTATTCCATGCCTAACTTCACTTGCAGTCAAGAAACATTCAAAAACGGCGATATACATAATTAGTCGACATAAAATTGGATGTTTTTGGCAGAAATCAGCACTTATAATGCCATCAGATGATTACATAGCCATTCTATGGTTATATATCATCACAAGTACTGCCACTTGTCTGATATACCTGTATATATTGACTCAGGACCATATTTGGGAGCTTTTTAGGTAACGTCTTGACAATTTTTGAAAAAAAGCGAAAAAAGCGCGTTTTTTTATAAAAAAGAACTTTTTTTAAAAAAAGCGGGGTCGTTCCTACCCTAACCATCCCTACCCTTGAATACCCTTTAAATAGAAAATTGTTGGTTTATTGTCAACTCTCTTACTCTCAACTCAGTTACGAATTGCGTTATTGAAATAATTTTGCAATGAATTGAATCGGGTTGCAAGTTGCCTGTATGTAAGTAACCAACAAATTTCATTTAAATATATCTGCAACAGCCCCCTCAAATACTGAGTCGTGTAAACTGAATGCAACATAAAACATTTAAAATTAAATGAAATCAATTTTCGGAAAAATTGGAAATTGTTGATTACAAGTTGTGAATCTCCATTTTAGTTTGATTTTTGTGGGGTTTTTTTCTGATGAAGTTTGTGTTGATTTCTTAATGATGGAATATTTCTTTTTATGGTCGGTTGCTGTGTGTGTGTGTGTCTTTCTTTTTTTAAAACCGTTTTTAAACCATTTTCCAAGTGTGTCTTTCACTTAAAAGTGTGTTCTTTTTTTAGTGGATTGTTCAGTTCCAGCTGTATTGTTGTCTTGTTTTTTGCTATGAACTTGTGGTGCAGTTGGGTAAATAATAAATGACTCGATATTGCGAATCGAATTTATTTCGTTGCGGAATGAAAAGCGATTTTTTTATTATCGATGTCCCATTATTTCCGTCCGGCAGTTTATGTTAATGACATTACACATGGTGCCACATTTGGGTTGATTTGTTTCCCATATTTGCGCATACTTATCCGCATATCTGGATTAATTTGTTTTGCTTTGGTATGCTGTTTTTGTTTACCAGTTCGCAGCGTTCCCGTGTTTCCATCAATTTTGATCGAGCCGCCAGTCCCTGCTAATATGGTTTGTTTGTTGTGTGATCGGGTCAGGGATCGGGATCTCGTGTTTGGGCACTAGTTACACCATGGCTTACACTTCACCTCAAGGGGGGAGCTCTATTTTACCAATTACTGTAGTTACCGTTTCTATTCCATGCAATGTCAATGGGGGGTGTCGGTGCCCAAGTAACAAACTTCTTATACATTTTCCATCTGGTTATATTGGTAGATTGTTTACTAAAAGATTCAACGCCGTATAACCAATACAGAGCCAGGTCACTGATGACAACGATATCGTCAGTGACAGCGTGAAGGGGGATAACAACGTCCTCAGTGACAGTGAAGACAACGAGGACAAAGAGGAGCGTGTGGCCGAACCGCGGCCCAAGATTCGGCGTATTATTGTGAGAAGGGCGGACAAAATGGTGGCTAAGGCGTCGGAGTTGGTGAGTTACAATAGTTTATTTTGTTAATTCATGGGGGGTATTTTGGGGTAATACGGTAGCTTGAAAAAGTAAGGTAAATGGCATCTAACAGATCACAAAATGTAATACACAACTAACTCAAAGCAAAAAGTGCCATGGCGCAAAATTACCCCCCCCCCTCAAAATTCTCACTCAGAAACAATCACCTGCGTGGTAATTTGAGGAAATACAATAAGTATTTATATGTATATAACTCAATAGTGACGATGTCTAACAGATGCCTCAAAAATTTCATTTCTTTTATAATTAACACACCCCAAAATCTGTGCGGGTTGCACAAAAATTTGTGCTTTTCACATCACTATTTATTGTGTTGTTATTCGTTGTTTTTTTATAGGTTTATACGTTTTTTAAATATACTTTTAAACGTAGGATGACAAGGAGTCAGCCAGCGACAAAAGTTCCGACAGCAATGCTGAGAGGACATGTAGTATGGAACAATATTCTGACGCTTCCCGGTTCAGTGGCAATCTCTGTGAACTGACAACTGAATTGTCATATTCCATGCTAAATCTGAAAAAAATTATGAAATTAATGAAAAATTCATTGCAAATTTCAATGGATTTGGTGCTTCAGTTGACAGTGTACGGCGTTTGCCACTGGCTCCAGGGAGCCTACTTTGGACTGGTCATCAGATGACATTGACAGTAATCAGAGCAGGCGCGCCGTACCGTCATTACGCCGCGCCGCGCCTAGGCATTCGCGTCTCGGGTCTTCCGATGGTAGGTTACCGTATTTGTTCTAGCTATCAATATACCATATTTCTTCTAATAGAAGAGCGCCATTCTATTTTTTCGTCAACTTTTTTACCTGCCGTTCTATTAGAGGTGCCGTTCTATTGGAGGCTGCCATTCTATTTTTCATACATTTCTCATTTCAAAATAGCTTATTTTTAATAAAGCTTGAGCAATATTTCAATATCAAAGTATCAATTTTAGATTTAACACCTACCTATTTGAATGCTTGCATGTTATTACCATCCATTTTTGATTCATTTTTGTGTTTCGGCACACTCCCAACATACTTCCTACCTGCCGTTCTATTGAAGGTGCCTTTCAATTGGAGACTGCTGTTCTATTGTTTTCGTGCGTGCAAAAATATGCCAAAACCTGCCGTTCTATTGGAGGTGCCGTTCTATTAAGAGGTATGCCGTTCTATTAGAAGAAATACGGTATCACATTTATTCTAGTAGAAAAGCGCTGTTCTACAGTTAATTCCAACTTTTCCAAAGTTTTTTCTACCTGCCGTTCTATTGGAGGTGTCGTTCTATTGGTTAAGTGCAAAAACAGCTTTTTTTGGTCATTGTACTCAATTTTGTCATTATTTGTCAGATGATGATCGCGAATCGACACGCGTGGCTGGCATGGACACGGACGCGAGCACCTCACCGATTAGGGAGGTGACGCCCATACCGGATTCACCCGATGACAGCTCCCCAGGTGCCACTCCCAGACCCTGTAAAGTGCCATGTGAAATGTAAAATGTCATGCAAAGTGTCCCACGTGATGTAAAATGCACTGCAAAATAAAAATTGTACATGTGCCATTTCGCATTTTACAGTAATTTGATTTTTGACACTTGCATGACATTTGACATTTTACAGGGTTTTACAGACTTTACAGGGTCTGGGACTGCCCCCAGACATGTCGTTCATTGTGCCTGCGGTACCTGCGGTACTACTTGCCAATTCTGGAGCGGGGGGCGGACCGCCGCCGCCGGTAGCCAATCTGCGCGGTGCCGATCAGCGAGCAGGGGGCGGCCGGCCGCCGTCGGCAGCGGATTTGCACGGTAACAATAATGGATTGATTAATCGGGGCAGGCACACTGCCGTGTTCATTCTGGTTTGTTTCATTTTTTCGCATTATTTGTTGTGGAAAATAGGGTTCATTCAAGAAAATGGAACTGTTCGGGGTCGCTGAATCTCTATGTACCCCCTCAAAATTTCCACTCTGAAAAAATAAACGTCGGTGTAATTAGGGTTCAAACATCCGATCCCGATCCCGATTCCCGAGAAATTTCCAGATTTTGTGGTCCCGATCCCAAAACCTCAATCCCGATAATTTTCACATTTGTCGTTTTATGTTGTTTTTAATGTCAATTTTTGTTGCGCAGAATAACATTACGATAAGGATGACTGTCATGTACGCAACAAACCTCAATGTTGATGAGCCAGAGACGCAGATGTCTGATGGTAGCCCGCCAAATCTCGGCATTGTGCTTTGCCGCATTCCAAGGGACCGTCTGGTCAGGCGCCCAAGCCAAGAGTTAATTGTTAGGCTGGAGGATAGCACGTTAGTTTGAATGTGCTTTTTCTGAACAGTGTACTTCTCTGCAAGTAGTACCTTTATGAGTACCATTAGTACCTAGTATGATTTATGTCTTCGGCTGGCAGACAGCCAACTGAAAACTTATGAACTGACTCCCCACTCCACTCCACTTCATCCCGAACCAGTTCAGGGGCAGTCCCAAGTCCTGTAAAGTAAAGTGTCAAATGTGAATGACGGTTATGACGTCATGATGGAGTGTTACCTTCAGAAAAAAGTAGGGTGTAATGTCGCCTGAGTATAACATGTAAAAATTTGCTTATAGAGACGCGGTCATTGGGTATGTCGACATTGAGCCAATCACGGTGACATTGGATGTGGACAATCCGGCTGATCTCGGTGGTGGTCATATGCATGTTAATTTGTGGATGAGGGATATAAGCGATCGCAGCGTTCTGATTTTGGCCAATTGATTTTCGAGCCACGTAAATTTGATATGTTGTGTGCTTTTGATATGTTGATGTTTACATGTGTAGTATTTGATTGAATTGTAGTAATTCAATCAAATACTACACATGTCAGTGGATCGGCCCCCGTAGGTACAAATCCCTAAAATTGCTGTCAAAACTGTGACTGTCGCTGTATATGAAGGGTGTGCTTCTAAAAGTATCGATCTACAAATTTTTCAAATTTGAGTTAGGTAGGACCATTTTTGGGGTCCCCATTGTTGTATTTACAATACATTTTACTTAATTCCCCACCAATGCCTAATGCATTTTCTGCCTATGTAAGTAAATTCATATTTGGCACCAGAATGTTTATATTCAATGGCTTATCTAGACGCCGTCCGTATTTTCTTACAAGTCCCACGATGTAGATTGGCATTTCCTGTTATGTAGATTTCCCTAATTTGAATAAATGAATCACGATTTTTCCACTCGCTGCCCGCTTTAGCGAAAATTTTAGGGGGGCTGAGCCAACTGTTGCCAACTCGAGGTTGTGTACTGTTTTTTTGGTGTTTAAAAAAATTCTAAATGTTAGTTTGCATTGTTGGTTGTAACATTGCGTTACTTTGCTGAGGGTTTTTAAGTGTGGATTTTGTGACACTTGTATTTTTGTGTGAGCTTTTGCTTTTTCTTTGGTAGAGCATTCGTTGTACGATGGGCCTTGTGCCAGTGTACATGTAAAGCCGCTGCACATGTAGGCCCGGTGCACATGTACGCCCTTTTCCCTGCATTTTTTCATCACACTGATCCGTCTACATGTCCACCAAGTTTACATGCGTTATGGCGCATGTAATGTACTGGTGAATTACCTAATTGGTTCTCTCTAGAATATTGAAAGATTATGTTGTAAGAAAAATGTTGAAAGATTAATATTTTTACTCTTACTAGATGTAATTGCGGGATAGTCGATGCGGCTTACATCGTTGGCTAGTTTTTATTCAATGGCTTATCTAGACGCTTATCTGGCTTATCTTTTTGAACTTTATTTTGTCTGTCAATAGTAGTGATGGAAAAGCGCCATGGCGCTGGCGCCTGGCGCTAGCGCCAAAGCAAAAAGCGCCATGGCGCTTTTGGCGCTTGGCGCTAAAACGCTCTGGCGCCATTGGCGCTTGGCGCCGGGATCTCAGAAAGCGCCATGGCGCTTTTGGCGCTTGGCGCCATTTTCTGGTGGCGCTATTGGCGCCTGGCGCCGGCATTTTTAATGGCGCCAAAAAAGCGCCAACCTTGATTATAAAAATTGCTATCATACTGTGAAATTGAAACTCCAGTTGATCAACTTTGAGGGCAACTGAATAAATTTTGATTGATGTAAGGGTTTTGTAAAAGGTGATTGATTATTTTACAATTTTACATTATTTATAAAAGATTGATTAATATTAGGAGACAACTTTTTTTGCATCGAATTCAATCAAAGGTGTAAAATGGTGCCCTTTTCAAAGGTCCTCATATTTGTCTAAATACCTTAGTTCTCACAAAAATGTACTGGTATTGTATCCACCTTTATTCATTTTAAGCCTCAACTGATAAACATTGATGATTAAGACACAAGAAATGATTGATTTCAAGAAAATGGATTTTTTCTAATCACTGAATCCCCTCCCAGAATTTCCCTTCCCCCTTTACATGGTGGATTGAACTTTAATGGCCAAAGTTAAATAGACTACATCGACATCAGCAGTACGTCACAGTTATGTATTCATAACTCTAAAAACGAATTGAAGAAAAAATTTTTGGCGCTGGCGCTATTGGCGCTTGGCGCCATTACCCTATGGCGCCATTGGCGCTTGGCGCTGAGGTCCAGAAAAGCGCCATGGCGCTTTTGGCGCTTGGCGCTTTTTTGCTCTGGCGCCATTGGCGCTTGGCGCTGTAAGTAGGAAAAGCGCCATGGCGCTTTTGGCGCTTGGCGCTGAAAGCCTGGCGCTTTTTCCATCACTAGTCAATAGATTCATAATTTAATTTCGCTGTGTGTTTTTTTGTTTTTGCAGTTACATTGCAACTGTAATTGTGCCTTTGTCACCTTTGAAATTAATTAAGTTGAATGAAAATAAAATGTAAAGAAGTTATTGATTTTAAACATAACTCATTTTGGTTAATAAACCTCATTTAAATACCGTATTTCCTCGAAATACCTCTGAATAGTCATCAACCTCATGTTCTGTTTTCTGATTCATTGCCCCAGTTATCTCCGCGCTGGTAAAGGTCTCAGTGTTTATCAGTTGTCTCGGACTCAGAGACTACATCGCTATGGCAGATGCGGACAGATGTACTGATGGCGACGGCGACTGCGATACTTCGCAAGTGGACATGGAGATAGCAACAACTGACTCGGATTCATCGATCAAATACGATATGACCGTTAGGATAGGATTGTGTCCAGGTGGTGCTGCGGACGATCCTGACATCGGGATGGCGATAGTTGGTTTATTCAGCTACCTACAGTTCAGGGCCGTATCCAGGGGGGGCTGCAGTCCCCCCCTTCCCGGGGTGAGACCAGAAAGTGGCCGGAAAATGCCACTTTCAACGTCTGCAAAAAAAATTTGCGCGAATTTTTCACCAGACGCGATCTATTATCAGTAGATTTTCTCCCTGTGGCCGAAATCGTTAAACATACACTCAATTGTGTGCTGTTTGTTGCATTTGTATGGATATTTACGGTGTTCCATGGCGCTAGCGCCAAGGCCAATGGCGCCATAACGTTACGCCTACTATTGGTGCCAGCGCCATTCCGCCACTCCTCCGCCATTCCATTCCGCCACGTAAAATTTTAGGGGCCGGCGGCCTCCGTAAACAAGCAGCTCACCGCTCAAAAATCCTGGATACGTCCCTGCTACAGTTCCAATGCATATTTTATGTATGTATACTCACAATGCACTTAAATTTGCAGGATTCCAGCGACGAAGCCAGAAACGGTGGCTGGGCAGGCGCGGCTCTTGATCCTGCGGGCGGCGCTAGCGCCAGGAAGGCAGGAAGTTCGCCTGTAAATGTTGGTTTATGATTATGGGTGGTGCTTTTCTCTCTGGGGTGATTCGCAAAAATAGTGGAATGAAATATTTCCTCGAGTAATTCCCATTGGGAATTGTTTTTTTGTCAGACATTTTTTTGAGAAACTATTCTATTTGAAGGGGGTATTCGAATAGGGGAATTATAATTCCCTCAAAATTATCAAGCATGTGTGTGTATATCACACCACGTACACATTTTCTCCTAGTCTCCATTAGGGTTGGGAATTTCAAAATTTTCGGTTCCGGTTCTCGGTTCTTGGTTCCAAAAGATTTCGGTTCGGGTATCGGTTCTCAGTTCCTGAAAATGTTCTGTTCCTGTTCTCGGTTCGGTTCTTAAACTCGGTTCCGGTTTGCTTTCGGTTCTAAAATGATCAAAATTTCGATTCCGGGTTTGATTTGATCAAAGCAATTTGATAAATATGATGAAATTTTTTTGTTTGTTCTTTTATTCAGGTGGATATGGTAGATTTCATTGTAAGGTGTAATGTCGCTGGAGTATATCTGAAATTACACGCTGCCGCGCAATCATTTTGCAAACGCAAATTTTGTTCAGCTGCTGTTTAAAGGCTTAGATGTAGGTGTTGAAAAACGCTGTTAAAAAATTTTAAGATTCTTAGAAAATTTCGGTTCTTTCGGGTATTTAGTTTGGTTCCGGGTATAAGTGCCGGTTCTCGGTTCCGATTCAGTTCTCAAGCTCGGTTTCGGTTCTCAGTTCTCTTCTCGGTTCCAAAATAGTGCTCGGTTCTCGGTTCGGTGCCATGTGCCACTGTTCCTCCGCGCACTCGCTCCAGGCTACATCTTAAAACTGCACGTGACTTTTGCTCGGCCGGGCGTGTCGTTGTCCCTATACAAACTTGTGATTTTTACGAACCTTTCGAGGCCCACCACGCGCTTAAAAATGGGAATTGTGGGTCGAGCGTACGCAGAGGGCTAAAATTATGTGCGTTCTCTGTCGAATGTAAGAAATCATAGAAATTTGACTGTCGTTATTGAGCTCACACACAAAAAAAGGCGAGCCTGACGGAACGTTCGTGATTTTGGGGGTTAGTGCTAGTGGGCATTTACACGAAAGTGGGCAGAGCTTGCGCCGACCGCCGCATGCAAAGCAAAATATCTGCGCGCACTGTAGTGCACATTCCATTACATCTTTGCACACACTGGATGTGTTGCATTATCCCATCATGATCTTTATCCCATCATTGGGGGATTGGGAAATTTGGGACTCTTATTTACCCTTTCGTCTAACAGGTGATCCTGATCGAGGGGGAATTATTCAAGTGGGGGGGGGGGTATTCGAGTAGACATGGTATTCCGAAGATAAGTACATATTGACATTTTTTGTTGACACGATGACACAATCAACCTTATGCGAATCATTTTGAAAATGTGAGAAATAAACATCTATTTTGCAGAGTTCACGTGAATCCGACGTGATCATTATAAAGGAAACGCACCCTCGCACCCGCCGTGCCAGGAGCACGTCCACGGTGATTTTGGTTTGTTAATCACTCTGGTTTGAATTCTTATAAATATAAGTAAGCTCGGTCTACTGTAAATCCTCCTGAGATTCCTCATTGGAAGTTATTTTCACACTTCCGTGACTGGCGACTGTGTATGATGTTGTGCGTTTCGAAAGGTTCTACTATTGGTTTGAGTACGTTAATACGGGTTATACCTTTTGCGTAGTCGATTGACTGTGACTGTGAGTGACTAACTGCGACATTTTCAGCAGTCGAGCCGGGCAGACCCCCGCCGCAACCGCCAAACCACCCCGCCGAACGCGGGCGGCGCCAGCGCCAGGGAGGCAGGAAGATCGCCCGCAAATGTTGGTTTATCATATTGGGTGTCTAGTGGCTGGTGCTTTTCTTTCTGGGGTGTGTCGCAATAATTATGATCGAGTAGACATGGTATTCCGAAGATAAGTATCGGCATTTTCACTCAAAGTGACATTTTTTGTTGACACGATGACACAATCAACCTTATGCGAATCATTTTGAAAATGTGAGAAATATTTGAGTACGTTAATACGGGTTATACCTTTTGCGTAGTCAATTGACTGTGACTGTGAGTGACTAACTGCGACATTTTCAGCAGTCGAGCCGGGCAGACCCCCGCCGCAACCGCCAAACCACCCCGCCGAACGCGGGCGGCGCCAGCGCCAGGGAGGCAGGAAGATCGCCCGCAAATGTTGGTTTATCATATTGGGTGTCTAGTGGCTGGTGCTTTTCTTTCTGGGGTGTGTCGCAATAATTATGATCGAGTAGACATGGTATTCCGAAGATAAGTATTGGCATTTTCACTCAAAGTGACATTTTTCGTTGACACGATGACACAATCAACCTTATGCGAATCATTTTGAAAATGTGAGAAATAAACATCTCTTTTGCAGAGTTCACGCGAATCCGACGTGATCATTATAAAGGAAACACACCCTCGCGCCCGCCGTGCCAGGAGCACGCCCACGGTGATTTTGGTTTGTTAATCACTCTGGTTTGAATTCTTATAAATAAGCTCGGTCTACCGTAAATCCTCCTGCGATTCCTCATTGGAAGTCATTTTCACACTTCCGCGACTGGCGACTGTGTATGATGTTGTGCGTTTAGAAATGTTCGAGTATTGGTTTATAAATTCTCAGTGTCCCCTTTTGAGGGCTATATTTCGAGAAAATACGGTACATATTGCATAGTCGACTGAACTGACTGCGAGTGATTGCATTGCCACCCCACCACCACTACCATCCGACATTTTCAGCAGCCGAGCACGGTGGACCCCCGCCGCAACCATGCGGGTTCATCCAGCGCGGGCGGGCAGGGCCAGCGCGACGCTGGTGCCAGCAGCACTGTCACGCTTCCAAGGTAGGGAAGGGATAAAAACAGTGTCAACATTTGAGGTGTCTAATTCTAAAAGTCAACAAGTCCACAAAATGAACCTGTTTTACACCATTTGCATACTTATATAAGTGTGTAGACTCTTATACTGGTGCTGTTTGTTCCCCTCAAACCCCCCCTTCTCGTTTAACCCCCAACCCCCTCTCAAAGATACCACTTTTCAACAATCACCCACCGGAGTATTTCAAGGAAATACGGTAACTGGATTGCAAATAACGTGAAACATGGAACATAGCTTAAATAAGGTTCAAATGAGGTAGATATAACACATAAATGGTTGAAAACCCTGCCGTCGTCGTTTCCAGGCTCAACATTCGTGTGAGAAGCGCCGATGAACTCCATGTTATCAACGAGCGAAATGTGGAAGTTCAGCGCATGCTGGTTAGCACTGGGTCTAGCAGAGATGCGGACATTGACCTAAATATGCTGCCAAGGATTCCGCGCTTGACCCGTGGTCATGCTGAAGGCCCTTCAGATCGCGGTAAGCCACTGTGAATCCTGGAGTAAGTCGCTGCCAAAATCTGTATACCTAAAATTTAGTGGTGATGGAAAAGTGCCAAGAAAAATGGAGCCAGACACCAGTTGCCAATGGCGCCATTCACTACCAGATTGTGTCAAAGAAAAGGGCGTCAGGTGCCAATGGCGCCATTGCACCAGCACAATGGCACCATTCCATCACTAATAAATATTTAGCTATCTACAAGGAAGGAAGGATTTAGCCAGGGGGCAAGGGGGGCCCCCCCCCCTTCCCGGGCCGGACCAAAAATGTGCCAGAAATGTCACTTCCAGAAGATGATTTTGTTGACTGTTTTAAAAAAATTTGCGCGCGAAAGCACATTTTCCGATAACACAACGTGTTCATGCCTGTTCCCCACGCATCAAGAGGAGGGAGTAATTTTATTTTAAGCGATATGGTGGGGAAATTTGTTATTGAATGATTTTTATGAGTTCTTTTCATTTATAGAGTTCTATCTACGCCATGGGTTATTGGAGGCTGCGCGTGTGCGACAAATGGAAGAAGACAGGCTCCTAGGTGAGTCAGTTATCTGGTGGTCCATGTGCTAGATACTGTCTAAGCAGGTGCATAGCAACTTGCTCACATTGTCAATGTAGGTAATTTATCTATCAAAAATGTTGGTAAACGCACGCTTTGAGAACAAATTTGAGTTTTCTACACGGAATTGGATGTCAACTTCCATTGACAGAGATTGAAAATCACTCATTGTGAAAAACTCAAACACGCTCAAAGCTCATGTATGAGTTTTCGCAATGTCGTGTGAAAACTAGGTAGTGTGTATGGTTCAAACGGGATCCCAATCCCGATCCCGGATCCCGTGAAATTCTGGGATTTAGCAATCCCGATCCCAAATCCCCAATCCCGATCCCAAAATCCAAAAATACCAATCCTGATCCCGAAAACTTTCAAATCTAGATCCCGAGAATCTCCCAAGTCCGGGCTCCCGATCCCGGAAAAAACAGTGGAAATTTTAAAAAGTGAAAAAATGACATTTTTGCATGCAAAAATGTGAATGCAAACCCCCAGCGCCCATTTTATGTCACTTTTCTGGCATCCAACAGTGTTTTGAGACCTTTATGAACAACTGAATGCCAGAACAGTGACAAAAATCTCTATCCCTAGACCCCAATCCCGATCCCGAAAAAATGCCAAACCCTGTGACCCCAATCTCGGCCAATCCCGATCCCAAGCCCGAAATCTCAAAATACCAATCCCGATCATGATCCCGAAACCCCAATCCCGATCCCGATCCTGAAATCTCAAAAAGTGAATCCTGATCCCGAAAAGTCAATCCCGTTTGAACCCTAGTAGTGTGCCCATCGTCATTAGCCCTACAGTACACACACTAGTTTTCACTGTGACTTGTGTGGAAACTGAAATGACGACATGGCGACATCCAGCCTACTCTTATTGTATGTTATTTGTGTTTTAGTTTTCAAATTTTCAATTTTTTTACTTTTATTGATTTAAATTGCATTTTTGAAGATTTCAGTTTTCACACGAAGTCACAGTGAAAACTGTGGTTAGGCATAATACCGCATCATGTAAGGTGTCAAATGTCATGAAGAATACCAAACGGGCAGCTATCCTTATCACATTTTTAACCTATTTTACCCACAGTTGACATGACATTTGGTACTTTTTGCAGGGTCTGGGAATACCCACTGATTCATGTGGCTGTGAGTGTATTCCTGTACTGAATCGAATTTAGGTAAATATGAATTTTGACAATCGTTTGTAGGGCGGGATTGGCTACCCGTACGCGCACGTCCTGGGGCACGATTTGGTACTCAGCCGTGGTGGACAAGGGGCCGCGGGGGCCGGGATGTGGGGCAGGAATAATGCGAACATTTTCGAAGGTTTGTTTGCGTCATGAGCATTTTATATGTATAGGCGGTGTTTTGCATGTTGCCGACCGCTGATTGTTATTCTATACTGCGCATTCTTCTTCTATACTGCG